>PITA01008663.1:0-82838 GCA_004023965.1 Spilogale gracilis | reverse complement strand
TTTTTTTTTTTTTAAATTTTTTATTTATTTGACAGCGAGAAACACAGCGAGAGAGGGGACACAAGCAGGGGGAGTGAGAGAGGGAGAAGCAGGCCTCCCGCCGAGCAGGGAGCCCGATGTGGGACTCGATCCCGGGTCTCCGGAATCATGACCTGAGCCGAAGGCAGTCGCTTAACCAACTGAGCCACCCAGGCGTCCCTGAAACTTTTACTTTAATCAAGTACTTGTCATATAGTATATATCAGTGTATAAATAATTACTAAATAAATGAGTGATAAGTAGAGAAAGAACTACAAGAATATAGTGACTGCCTTTGTGTGGTATTTTTATTTTCTTTCTATTTTCTACTTATCTGTATAGCTCAGGTTTTGTTTTGCTTTTTTTTTTAAGATTTCATTTTATTTGACAGAGAGAAACACAGCCAGAGAGAGAACACAAGTAGGGGGAGTAAGAGAGGGAGAAGCAGGCTTCCCGCTCAGCAGGGAGCCTGAGGTGGGGCTCGATCCCGGATCTCCAGGATCATGACCTGAGCCAAAGGCAGTCGCTTAACCAACTGAACCACCCAGGCGCCCCTGTATATCCCAGGTTTTTTAGAGTAAGCATCTTATATTTCTGTAGGCAGAGAAAAGCAAATTTAAGGGAAAAAACTTAACTGCTGTCAAAGGACATTTTATCATTTTAGTAGATTTGATTGGATGTTTCCTGTAGATACACAGCCTTGAGGAAGGATCTATGAGGACGTGACGCTGAACCCAAGAACAGGAAGCAGGATTTCATAAGGAAGAGAGTGGGAAGCTATGCAAATCCACAAAATTTTTTGTTTTTGCTTATTTTATGAGATGAATCTGGTTTATATGCAGCCTTTTTTTTCCCTAAGATTTTATTTATTTATTTGACAGAAAGAAACACAGCTACAGAAGGAACACAAGCAGGGGGAGTGAGAGAGGGAGAAGCAGGCTTCCCATGGATCAGGGAGCCCGATGTGGGGCTCGATCCCAGGACTCCAGGATTGTGACCTGAGCCAAAGGCAGTCACTTAACCAACTGAGCCACCTAGGCACCCCTACATCAGTCTTAAGAAAGAACACACCTGGGGCGCCTGGGCGGCTCAGTTGGTTAAGCAACTGCCTTCGGCTCAGGTAATGATTCCGGAGACCCGGGATCGAGTCCCACATCGGGCTCCCTGCTTGGCGGGAAGCCTGCTTCTCCCTCTCTCACTCCCCCTGCTTGCGTTCCCTCTCTGGCTGTGTTTCTCTCTGTCAAATAAATAAAATCTTTAAAAAAAAAAAAAAAGGAAGGGAGGAAGGAAGGAAGGAAGGAAGGAAGGAAGGAAGGAAGGAAAGAAAGAAAGAAAGAAAGAAAGAAAGAAAGAAAGAAAGAAAGAAAGAAAGAACACACCTAACTCCAGGTTTGTACTTGTAGGGCCCTTTTTTTTTCTTTTTTTAAAAAAAGATTTATTTATTTATTTTAGAGAGCGAGCAAGTGGGGGGAGGATCAGCAGGAGGGAATCTTTCAAGCAGATTCCTGCGGAATGGGGCTCCTTTCCCAACACTCATAAGATCATGACCTCCATCAAAACCAAGAGTCAGACACTTAACTGACTGAACCACCCAGATGCCCCTCCTCTGGCTCTTTTTTTTAGGGTACTTCAACCCAGATTGAATCCTACTTCTGGAGCAGAATTCACAGAAATCTTGACTGTCTCAGCAATAGAGATAATTTTTACTCTGTAAAAGCCTATTTTTATTGAACTGATGTGCACTTCTGACCTTCCTGCTGGGTGTAGTAGCTTGCCTCTGGATTATGGCTTTACTAACTAGAGATATGTCTTTTGGGGCAAGAAAGACAGAATTGAGTCTTGGGCAGTTGATCCTCTATTTTTTCCCTCTAACTGAAGAGGATATGCTGCTTCTGTAGCTCTGCTATCTAATCTAGGTGCGTTGGGTGTACCTGCTTTGCCCCCCTGAAAGAGCTATCATTGCCACTGTAATAGCCTTTCAGGTCATGGCATGTATTTTTGGAGATTCACTTGCTCTCTTTTTTTTCCATATTTAGAAATAATCTGAGTGATGTGTTTACCTGTCTGATACACATTGGTTCAATCATAAGTGTTATTAAAATTTTAAGTGGAATTTTTAATAACTCTAACTTGAAATTACAGATTAATGGAAAATTGCAAAGATAAGGCAGGGAGATGCTGCTAATACTCTACTGAGTTGTCCCAGTGGCTGCATTTTACATAACTGTAGTATAGCATCAGAACCGAGAAGTTGATTTCTTTTTTTTTTTTTTAAGATTTTATTTATTTATTTGACAGAGAGAAACACAGCTAGCAAGGGAACACAAGCAGGGGGAGTGAAAGAGGGAGAAGCAGGCTTCCCGCTGAGCAGGGAGCCCAATGAAGGGCTTGGTCCTGGGACTCCAGGATCATGACTTGAGCTGAAGGCAGACACTTAACCTCTGAGCCACCCAGGCGCCCTGAAATTGACTTATGTACTGTGTGCATGTATAGCAGTTTTGTGTCATTTTATCATGTATGTAGATTCCTGTAACCACCACCATAGTCGAGACACAGAACTTACTCTGTTACCACTAAGATCTCCCTCATGCCACCCTTTTATAGTCATAACCTGTGGTAGTAGTCCCAAGACTGCCCCTAGGTTTGGTAATTTGATAGAAGGACTCATAGGACTCCTGTACTCGTGGCTCTGTTGTTATTGTTGTTGTTGTTTTAAGGTTTTATTTATTTACTTGACAGAGACACAGCGAGAGAGGAACACAAGCAGGGGGGTGGGAGAGGGAAGCAGGCTTCCCACTGAGTAGGGAGCGCAATGAGGGGCTCAGTCCCAGGACTCCGGGATCATGACCTGAGCCGAAGGCAGATGCTTAACAACTGAGCCACTCAAGCATCCTTCCTGGCTATGTTTTATATGTAGTGAAAGAATACAAATACAGGATCACTAAAGGAAAAAGCTGCATTGAACAGTTTGGAGGACACCAGGTGTGAGCTTTAGTGTGCTGGGATTCCCCAGCAACAAATTGCAGCAACATACGTGGTGAGGTGTTTTCTGTTCAGGAAATTCACTTAAGCCTTGAATTCCAGGGTTTTGTTTTGTTTTGTTTTTAAAGATTTTATTTATTTATTTGACAGAGAGATCACAGGTAGGCAGAAAGGCAGGTGGGGGGTAGGGGGAGCAGGCTCCCTGCTGAGCAGAGAGCCCGATGTGGGGCTCGATCCCAGGACTCTGAGATCATGACCTGAGCCAGAGGCAGAGGCTTTAACCCACTGAGCCACCCAGGTGCCCCGAATCCCAGGGGTTTTATTGAAGGTTGGTCAGATAGGCACAACTGTCTTCACAATTGACCACAGTTAATGCAACTCCATACATCACACTATTTGCGTGAACTGTTTAAACAAGTTGGTATAGTGCAGCTTGAAGCTCCAAGCACACAAAACACAAGGACACTTCCAAGACCTCCATTCCCAGAAGCTGACCAAGAGCCAATCACATAATAAGCAGGCCCTTTTGAGAATGTGCATAATTTTTTAAGCAGTAATCCTGCTTGGTTAACTCTTTCCCTCCCCTCCCTTGTTAGACATGGGTAGGATAGAGAGAAATAATGCTGAGTCAGTGTGGTGGTGAGAGTTGGGGAGGTTGGAGAGGTACTACTTTAGAGTGGCCAGGGAAGGCCTTTCAGTGTGACATGAAAACTAAGGCCTTCATGATGAGAGTAGTCACCATGCAAACAGCGGGGCACATAGCATTTTAGACATTTGAACACAAGTGCAAAGGCCACCAAAAAGACAAATGGAAAGGAGGCCTGTGTTAGTTTTCTGTTGTTGCTGTAACATAGTACCACAAATTTAGCAGCTTGAAAGAACACCCATTTATTATCCCAGAGTTCTGTAAGTCAGAACTCTTGGCTAGCTCAAGTTGAGTACTCTGTTAGGGATCTCAAAAGGTCCAAATTAAGGAGGCAGCCAGCCTGGGCTCTTATCTAGAGGCTGTGGGGGAAAATCTGCTTCCAGACATACTCTTGCTGGCAGAATTGAGTAGGTGTCGTTACAGCACTGAGGTCTTCATTTCTTTGCTGGCTGTCAGCCAAGGGTCATTTTCAGCTTCTAGAAGCCACCCATATTTCTTGACTTAGTCTATCCGCCTTCAAAGTTGATAGTTCTCTGAATCTGACTTCCTATTCTGCCCTCCTTTTCTGATTTTTACAGATATACCTTGTTTTATTGCACTTCGCTTTATTGAATTTTACAAATATTGCATTTTTTTTTTTTAATTGAAGGTTTGTAAAGGCAACCCTGCATTGGACAAATCTTTTGACACCATTTTTCCAACAGCATTTGCTCACTTCGTTTTTCTGCATCACAAGATCTGGTAATTCTTGGAATATTTCAAGTGTGTGCATTATGATTTGTTACAGTATTTGTGTGGTAATTACAACTCACTGAAAGCTCACATGGTGGTTGCAATTTTTAGCGATTTTTTTAGCAATAAAATATTTTTAATTTAAAGTGTACTCTTTTTAGATATAATACTATTAAACACTTAATAGACTACAGTATAGTGTAAACCTAGCATTTACATACATTGGGAAACCAAAACATTTAATTGACTCACTTTATTGTGATATTTGCTTTATTGTGGTAGTCTGGGACCAACCTGCAATATCTCCAAGAAATGCCTGTTATTTCTTTATTTATTATTTTATCTATTTATTTATCATTTTATTTATTTTTAAGATGTTACTTATTTTTGAGAGAGAGAGAGGCAGAGAGAGCACAAGCAGGGGCAGAGGGAGAGAAGCAGACTCCCTACTGAGCTGGGAGTTACACATGGGGCTCAATTCCAGGACCTGGAGATCATGACCTGAGCGAAAGGCAGATGCTTAACCATCTGAGCCACCCAGGTGCCCCAGTACATATATTTTACAAACAACTTTTTCAGATACATCATTTACGTATCATAGAACTCAGACACTTTAAGGTCAAACAATTCAGTGGCAACCATCACGATGGCCAACTTTAGAATGCTTTCATCATCTCAGAAAGAAACCTCAGACTCAAGCTATTTTCTTTATTCCCATTCTCTCCCTCTTAGTCCTAAGCAGCTGCTAATCTGCTTTCTGTCTTTATAGATTTACCTGTTCTGGACCTTCATATGAAGAGGATCATATATGTGATTTTGTATCATTGGCTTCTTTCACTTGGCATAATGTTTTCAAGGTTGATCTTGTCATGGTGTATATGGATACTGAATTCCTTTTTATGACCAAGTAATACCCCATTGTATGCATATACTACAGTTGTTTATTCATTTATCAGTTGATGGACATTTGGGTTATTTCCACCTTTTGGCTATTGTGGATAATGTTCTTATAAACACTTGTTACAGGGGTGCCTGGGTGGCTCAGTCCGTTAAGTGTCTGCCTTCAGCTCATGTCATGATGCCAGGGTCCTGGGATTGAGCCCCACCTTGGTCTCCCTGTTTGGTAGGGAGTCTGCTTTTCCCTCTCCCTGTGCCTCACCCTCTTCTGTCATGCTGAGGTCTGATACAGTCACATTTGCCTTTTTTTCCTTTTGTTGCTTACACTACTTTTGGTGTCATATCCAAGAAATTGTTGCCAAATCTGATGTCATGAAGTTTTTTCTCTATGTTTTCTTCTAGGAGTTTTATAGTTTCATGTGTTACATCTTTAATATTAGTCCTTTTTTAAAGCATTCTTTTTATTACTGAGAAGGAAATAAGAAGTGTTTTCTTTAGTATGACTGTGTCAGGACTGGCCTTCCTCCCTTCCTCCCTCCCTTCTTTCTTTCCTTCCAGATTTTAAGTAATCCCTACAGCCAGTGTGGGACTCAGACCCACAACCCTGAGATCAAAATCACATGCTCCACCAACCGAGCCAGCTAGGTACCCCAGGAACTTGTTATATTTAAACTCTTTTTCCCTCCCTCTCAGCCTTCTGCCCCTCCCTTAAAGCTTGAAGATTATAGGCTCCCGTTTTTGTTCTTAATTGCTGTGCTGGTAGAAGAAAGATAGTGAATTCATTTGCAACATCACTTTCTTATTTATTTGATTAGCAGGAAGAAGATGAGCCTTAAGTCTGAACGCCGAGGAATTCATGTGGATCAGTCGGAGCTCCTGTGCAAAAAAGGCTGTGGTTACTATGGCAACCCTGCTTGGCAGGGTTTCTGCTCCAAGTGCTGGAGGGAGGAGTACCACAAAGCAAGGCAGAAGCAGATTCAGGAGGATTGGGAACTGGCAGAGCGGTAAAAGAACTTAAATAGGGGTGGTTTGACTGTGATACGCCTGGATATACAGTTCTGTCGTTGTCCAAATCCATTTTTCTCTCCTCTTGTGAGCTGTCAGCAAGTCAGCTTAATATTATTAAGAGAAATGAATTTTTTTACCCTTTTCTTCTAATAGCATTTAATGAATAGTTTTCAGTGATTTCTTCATTTTCATCTTTGTCTTTTAATTATTTTGTGTTTAGAGTGTGTTAGTCTGAGTTCTTTCATATCGATAATAGGCTTTTTGGACTAGACAAATGCAAATACACATACTTCCTAGTGAAGGTTAACTGAGGTGATACCTGTGGTGTCCCTTGCACGGGGCTCGGTGCATGGCTCTCAACAAGCATCATTTTCCTTATTCTTGTAATATATCTAACATGGCATCTGACATGGTGATAAACACAAAGTAGAAACTTGGTTTGTTTGTTTTTTTAAAGATTTTATTTATTTATTTGACAGAGAGAGCGATCACAGGTAGGCAAGGGGCAGGCAGAGAGAGAGGAGGAAGCAGGCTCCCTGCTGAGCAGAGAGTCTATGCGGGCCTGGATCCCAGGACCCTGAGATCCTGAGCTGAGCTGAAGGCAGAGGCTTAATTCACTGAGCCACCCAGGCGCCCTGTACTTTTTCTTGAAAAGAGCTTGTTAGTGAAAAGTAGATAATATTATCTAGAAATATGATTATGGTAAAAACTAAAATGTGGAATGGCTGGTGAGCACAGGGATGAATAAAATACCATGATGTTAGTCTTTTGCCAAAGCATCCCAGAAACGGTAAAACTTCTCCATAAAAAACAAAGTCAGACTGAACTCTGACAGCTTTTGCTAGGTTTTTTGTTTTTTTTTTTAATCAGCCTTTTTTTTTTTTAAGACTTTATTTATTTATTTGACAGAAACACAGCGAGAGAGGGAACACAAGCAGGGGGAGCAAGAGAGGGAGAAGCAAGCTTCCTGCCAAGCAGGGAGCCTGATGTGGGGCTCGATCCCAGGTCTCCGAGATCATGACCTGAGCCGAAGGCAGTCGCTTAACCAGCTGAGCCACCCAGGCGCTCCTAATCAGCCATTTTTGTTGAATGACGACTTTGCTAGCATTTGTGGTGAACTCAATTATAATGCATGCTCGCTGCTTTAAGTAACTCTATGGTCAAAGACAGAAATGTAGACATAGAACATTAACTATTTCATCTGGTTTCCCACTGCACTGGTGATATTCTCAGTAGCTGATCCTATTTCATGAAGACAATGGAGGTCATTAGGCATGAATTCCCTTAGCTTTTTCCCCTCTCCACAGCAAAATGAACTAATATCTTTATATTAACTTCTGTTTTGTCTTAGAGTGAGGTATGTCCCTATTCCACTCTCAGACTAACACTTCTGTGATTTCCTTGCTGTTGCTTACTGCTTCCATTTGTGACCTTGCTTGAGATTTCCTACAGCACTGTTTCTCAAATTTGAACAAGCATGAGAATTACCTGGAAAGCTCAAAAGAGGCATCACTGGACCTCTCCCTTGAGTCTCTGACTTGAATAGATCTGAGAATTTGCATTTGCACCAAGTTCCCTGGTGATGCTGCTGGGACAGCCTCCCACACTATGTATAACTAACTGAGCAATTATTAGCACTTATTCAAGCTCAGAGAAGTCTTTTGAATGTCACCCTTTCTTAGTTTCCTGGTCTTTATTTTCTCTCATTTAAATCTTTGTATAGTATATTCTTAATTATTGCCCCTCAAGTTATAACATAGCTACCTGTATTATTTTTCTGAAGCACAGATTTGATAATGGCAATTTATTGGATTTACAGTCATTCTTGGTTCCACACCACATAGTGAAATCTGGGATTATAATGGACTTGGCAATCAAGGTTTCTTACCATCTGGTCACACCGTCAGTGACTTCACTAAACTTAATCCTCAGAAGAAACCACATGCCTTCACATTTGCAGTTCCCCTTCCTGGAATGTCCTTTCACTCAGTAGAACCATGTTCATCTCTTCAGATCAGCCTAAATGTCACCACTGTAAAACCTTGGACTTCTCTAGCAGATTAAGTTGTTCTTCCCTATGTTCTCCTAACAGTTGGGTTTTACTCTCTGCTGTAGGAGCTGTCACATTATATGGTACTTACTTACTTAGCTCTTTCTCCTTTTCAACCTTGAGCTTCTTAGTGGAAAGGACTAGAGTTTAGTTCTTTTATGTAACATTAGTTACATTTAGTTACAGTCACTAAATGAATATGATCCATGGAGAAGATCCCTTTTAAAGTCTAGGATCATGTAGGTATAGTTTCATATCAGACACCTTAGACCTATGTGGTGTGTTTAACCTCCAGTTTTAAAACTCCTAGATACCCCTCCAGTTCATGGAGTAATAACTTCAAACACCAGGAAAACTTAGAGGATGTCTGGCTCATTCTTAATCTTCTCTTGAATTGCAGACTTCAGCGGGAGGAGGAGGAGGCCTTTGCCAGCAGTCAGAGCAGCCAAGGGGCCCAATCCCTCACGTTTTCAAAGTTTGAAGAAAAGAAAACCAATGAGAAGACCCGTAAAGTTACCACAGTAAAGAAATTCTTCAGTGCTTCATCCAGGGTTGGATCAAAAAAGGGTAATTTTCTGTTTATTTTTTTCCTCTGTGCTCAGATGAGATACGGAGTAGATCCACAGTGCATGTCAGCTCTGCTTTTTAATTTCTGTAAGCATTCAGGGAATATCAACCCAGATTTGAAACTGAAAAGGAGTTTAAGGGTCAGATAGTATATAAAACCAAAAATCTTCTTTAGTTGGAGGACATTGTGTATTGGAGGAGCTTGTTTATTACTCTATAGGACTTCAACAATGTAATTCTGTTTATAAAATGCATTATCATCCAGATGTATAACTTTTTGGATGTTTTTTGTGCCTTTAATTTTTGGATCCTGGTTTATTCTCCTTTGTATAATATGCTTACTAAATGCACCTTATCAGAAATGACTGTTTCTAGGTTTAAAGTACCTAAAAAATAGGTTTTTCTGAGCACTTGAGAGACAGCTTACATTTTGAAGAAATACATAGAGAACATATATGAAAAGGCTTGCTTTGGGCTTTTGAGGGGTGAAAGTAAGCCATAGCGGGTATTTTCTAGTGCATGGATTTATACGTACATTATCTTTTTCATCTGCTTCTTAAAATGTTATGTACACCGTGAAACGCTTGTCACTAGTTAAATGTGTCCCATCAGTCAGCAGACAGGTTGTTGAAGTGGCCTAGCTGGAAGCAAGAAAGAATGTCTGTTGTCAGGGCTCAGTCTTTGAACCTTTATGTTGGTTATCCGATTTACGCAATAAATTTGAAGTGGTGGTGGAGATGAGGCCGATGATGTCAGAAGAGATGTTCTCTTGGATAAACCCCACCACCTGAGGTAATTGTCAGGAGGTTTTTTTTGTTCTGTTTTTGTATTTGAGTAATAATGCCGCACCTTAAAATCTTTGCTGGTCTTTCAGATTTAATGGCTTTTGTTTTATTAGAAGGAAGGTTGGTGATTACCCCAAACATAGAACTTCTCTTTAATAAAAGCAAACGTTTTTTGTTGTTGTTAAGATTTTATTTATTTATTTGTCAGAGAGAGAGGGGCACATGCCTAAGCAAGGGGAGCGGCAGGCAGAGGGACAAGGAGCTGAGGTGGGACTTGATCCCAGGACCGTGGGATCATGACCTGAGCTGAAGGCAGACCCTTAACCAACTGAGCCACCCAGGTGTCCTAAAACCTTTAAGTAATCTTTTTTGTTCACATAATTAGTTTGGAGTTGTTTTTTGGTTGGGTGTCACTTGTAGTGGTTTTCTGTACTATAATTACAAAGGGAATAATTAGTACCTGTTAGAGATTAAATTAAGGATGAATTTGGCTCATGATTATTTAAGAGGTAGGTAGCGAAAAGAAAAAAAGAGGTAGGTAGCGTGGTGGTTAAGTGCGTAAGCTGTGGAGTCCACTTATTTTGAGTGTTAGTTCTGTGGTTTACTAGCTGTTGTGACCTTGAGCAAGCTTATCTCTTAATGCGCTGTCTGTTCAGAGGCACAGTCATACCTAGTGTATTGAATTAAGAATTCAATGAGGTGAAGCAATTAAAAGAGTTCAGTACAGTACCTGACAAACATAGTAAGTCTCCAATAAAGGTTAGCTAGTTAAAAATACAAGTCGTTTTTCTAGTAGAATAAGCTCTGCTGGTAAGGAGCTCAAGGGTATTAAAGCCATTCATTCCTATTAAGCTTAAATTCTGTTTCTTGCTTTGGGAAAGTCTCATTAACCTTATGAAATTATGATAAACCTTGAAATGGTAAAATATGGTGAAATATGAAATAGTAAAGAAGTTATAAAGCCAGTGGCTCCAACTGCTTCTTTTTTATAAGTGACAGTTTGAAAGCCCATAAACATTAGGTGACTTACTCAAGGTCACTCAGGTCTCCTAACTCCTGATTCCATTATTTTCCACTGTATCCCTTGATCTCTAGTAAATGTGTGTGTGTGTGTGTGTATAACTGTATTTGTGTATATATCTGTGGAAAGATATTTGGTGAGGTTTCTATTCTTGAAGTGTGCAAATAGTCACGTACATTAGGTGACTATCCTTGGTACTTCCAAAACATGGTATCCTAAGAATGTCTGTACAGTATGCATTATATTGTGAAAGAAGATTTGTACTTAAACGTTCTAAGTTATTTTTATTTTTAAAAATTTTATTGGTATACTTCTTAGGTTTTCTTTTCAAATGGTAGATTATCACCTTAGATTTTTTTTTTTAAGATTTTATTTATTTATTTGACAGAGAGAAACACAAGCAGAGGGAGCGAGAGAGGGAGAGACAGGCCTCCCACCGAGCAGGGAGCCTGACGCAGGGCTCGATCCCGGGACTCCGGAATCATGACCCGAGCCGAAGGCAGTCGCTTAACCAACTGAGCCACCCAGGCGCCCCTATCACCTTAGATTTTTTTAAAGATTTTATTTATTGGGCGCCTGGGTGGCTCAGAGGGTTGAGCCTCTGCCTTCGGCTCAGGTCATGGTCTCGGGGTCCTGGGATTGAGTCCCACATCTGGCTCTCTGCTCGGCGGGAAGCCTGCTTCCTCCTCTCTCTCTCTGCCTGCCTCTCTGCCTACGTGTAATCTGTTTGTCAAATAAATAAATAAAATCTTTAAAAAAAAAAGATTTTATTTATTTATTTGACAGAAACACAGCTAGAGAAGGAACACAAGCAGGGGGAGTGAGAGAGGGAGAGGCAGGCTTCCCACCGAGCAGGGAGCCCAATGTGGGGCTCAGTCCCGGGACTCCAGGATCACGACCTGAGCCGAAGGCAGTTGCTTAACCAACTGAGCCACCCAGGCACCCCTCACCCTAGATTTTTAATCTTTAGTTTCTTTTGGTCTCTAGAAAGCATAGGGAGATATAGACCTTAACGTACTGAAAAAAACTGATGTTTGTGTATCAGAAAAGAACATCCTAGTTGATCTTTGCAGCCTGCTTATGTAACTTTGCCAGGTAAACTTTGCATTTCAGACTGATTATTTGGTCTTGGCCTGTTATAAATTAGCCTATACTAAATGTGGTTTTAATTTATTGAGTCTCAACTAAAATAGGTCTTTTGTGTTTTGTATTCTCTACTTTATTAATACATGATGCCTTCGCTCTTGATCTTTTTCTTGCTTCAGTCAGTGGCATGAAAGAAAGCTCTTAAACCAAGGCAGGCTGGTGGTGAACGGACCATAAATTACCCTTCTAAGGATTTAGAAGAATATTTAATATTCTGTTGAGAGTTGGATGCCCTTCAGAGAAGGTTAGTGGAATAGCTTGGTGAAAAACTCCAGAGAGGGGATGCCTGGGTGGCTTAGTTGGTTAAGCGACTGCCTTCGGCTCAGGTCATGATCCTGGAGACCCGGAATCGAGCCCCACATCGGGCTCCCTGCTCGGCGGGAAGCCTGCTTCTCCCTCTCTCACTCCCCCTGCTTGTGTTCCCTCTCTCACTGTGTTTCTCTCTGTCAAATAAATAAATAAAATCTTTAAAAAAACAAAACAAAACAAAACTCTCCAGAGAGTTTACTTACAGTTCTTAACTTTCCAAAGTAAGGTTCAGTGAGCTATTACAGCTTACAGAGTAAATCATGATTGGTTGGCCAAGTTGAAATTCTTGCTCAGACATTTTGAAAGCCCCTTTTCTTTTAGAGCTCAAGTAAACTGTTGTTGACCTGAGTAGAATCTTGTGTGCATCTCCCACAAACTAATCTAAAAGCAGTACTCACAGGAAGAATATCTTTTCTTGTTTTAGAATTAAAATACCAATTTTTCTACCCAGACCTAATCTTCACTAAAGTGAACTCAAGGGTTCGTTGGAGAAAAGACTGATTCAGGGGCTGGAGTGGGGAAAGAAGGGCTTCCCAAAATTGGGGGACAGGTCAAAGACCCAGAAGCCAGCTTCTGTGGATTTCTGCTTGCCAGACTTGAGTATTAAATAAGGACAGTAAGTGGAGTATAACTGATTAAATAAAACAATCCATTAGCCCTTTCAACTAATGAGATAAATAATTAAATAAAGGAGAAGGCTCTTTTTTAAATTTTATCTTAAAATTTGTTTACTTATTTGAGAGAACATGCTCCAGAGTACAGGCAGGGAGGGGGAGGGACAGAGGGAAAGGGCGAATCTTGAGCACACTACCTGCCCAGCACAGCTGTGGATATGGACAGGGATGCAGATGCCGGGCTTGATCTCATGACTCTGAGATCATGATCTGAGCTGAAATCAGGACCTGGATACTTAACTGACTGAGCCACCTGGGTGCCCAGAGAAACCCTTTTTTCTTTACCATAGAATGTTGACTAATAATATGGAAGGAGTAATGGAGATACGAAATCACCATTTTGTAGTCATCATAGTAAGAATTGATTCAGGTAGATTTCATCAGTGGATGCTAAATCTGGGGTAAGAGGAGAGAGTTTCCTAAGGAACAAATTATGAACATGATTTCAAATTAACTCCGACAATGAATTAATCAAGTACAAATAGAGAAATGGTAACCTTGTAATTGTGGGAAGTAGACATTATGTGCCTCCAGATATGATACTCTGAGAAGATGCCATGAATTATGTCATATATAAGGTGAAAAGTTATAACCCAAATCCAGTCATGAGGAAACAGCAGAGAAACCCAAATTGAGGGGTATTCAATAAAATGACTTGCCTGTATTCTTTAAAATGTCAATATTATGAAAACAAAGGAAGGCTGGGTGTCCTTAGAGGTTAAAGGAGACTAAGTATGCTTGACCACCAAGTGAAGACATGACTCTCAATTGAATCCTATGTAAGAAAAAAGCACACACTTTTTCAGGAACTATACCATAGTGATGTAAAAGCATATTCGTGTTATTAAGAAGCATATTAAGGGATAAAGGGCATGATATATACAATTTGCCTGAAAATTTTAGAAAAAATAATGCTGATGTAGCAAAGTGTTGTAATTTCATGAATCTGAGTAAAGGGTATAAAGAAATTGTTTTTTAAAGATTTATTTATTTATTTTAAATATTTTATTTATTTATTTGACAGAGAGAGAGGGAGACATCAAGAGAGGGAATACAAGCAGGGGGAGTGGCAGAGGGAGAGGCAGGCTTCTTGCGAGGGGGACAGGAAGGGAGAAGACTCTCCCACATACTCTCCGCTGAGTGCAGAGCCCAGTGGGGGCTCAGTCTCACGACCCTGAAATTATGACCTGAGCCAAAACCAAGAGTCAGATACTTAACTGACTGAACTACCCAGACACCCCTAAAGAAATTCTTTGTGACAGTCTGGCAGCTTTTCTGTAAATTTGAGATTGTTTCAAAAATCTTAAAACTATAATCCTCCAGCATTCAGTGCTATCCCAAGACCCGAACTTCAGATGTTAAGTAGAAGTATAGTGTTGATTACATCGTCTGAAGGATCGCTAATGAGTTGCCACTTTAATCATGAGGGCCTCTTTGGCATTTAGATGAAACTGAGGTGATGATTCCCCAAGTTGAATCTAGAACTGATTTTATAATTGTGACTGTTTTCTGACTTGCATTGCTAAGGACAATGAGAAAATTTTTCCCTGTTACTGTATATTCAGTGTCTTTTATTCTTCGAGACCAACTGGGTGGCCAACAATTTAGTCCTTTTTCTAACACTAACTACCCAGAGTCAGCACAAACTCCACGGCACAAAACCCACGGGCGAATGGCTCTGCCCCACAAGACTGGCGCCACCCCAGAGGCCAGTTGCAGCCCCCAGGAGTTGGGGTGCCCAAACTTTTGAACAACCAGCTATAAGTTGGGGCTTCTTACAAGCCTCTCCTTAGGTTTGACAATTCGTTAGAATGACTCACAGAACTCAGTAAAATACTTTATATATCATACGGTTTATTACAAAGAACACAGCACAGGAATTGCCAAATGAAAGAGATGCATAGGGCAAGGTATAGGGTGGGGGGGTCACAGGGGGGGCACCAAGCTGCCATGTTTTCTCTGGGTGGGCCATACACCCAGCACCTCAATATATTCACCAATCTGGAAATTACCCCAACCTAATCATTTAGGGGTTTTTTGTGGCAGCTTCATTAAATCATTGGTGATCAAAAGTCTCCATCCCCTTCTCTTCTGAAAAGTCAGGGCGCCTGGGTGGCTCAGTGAGTTAAAGGCTCTGCCTTCGGCTCAGGTCATGATCTCAGGGTCCTGGGATCGATTGGGCTCTCTGCTTGGCAGGGAGTCTTCTTCCTCCTCTCTCTCTCTGCCTGCCTCTCTGCCTACTTGTGATCTCTCTCTGTCAAATAAATAAATAAAATCTTAAAAAAAAAAAGTCAGAAGTTAAAGGGTGAGTGGGACATAAAGTTTCAACCCTCTAATTATAGGGTTGATTCCTCTGGTTGGTGATTAGCCTCTCTTTAGATAGCCCTAAGCTGTCTAGGGACCCATAAGAGTCACCTCATTAGCATAAATTCAGAAAAGGAAAGAAGAGAGAGGCTTGTTATAAATAAAAACAGGTGCTCAAGGGGCGCCTGGGTGGCTCAGTCAGTTAAGCGTCTGCCTTCGGGCTCAGGTCATGATCCCAGGGTCCTGGGGATAGACCCCCGCATTGGGCTCCCTGCTTAGCAGGGGCCTTATTCTTCCTCTACCACTACCCTGCTTTTGTGTTCCCTCTCTTGCTATGCCTCTCTCTGTCAAATAAAGTCTTTAAAAACAAAAAGCAAATGCTCCTCTCACCTCTGTAATTCAGGAAATTTCAAGGGTTTTAGGAGTTCTGTCTGGGGAGCCCAGGTGCAGAAGCCAAATATATATTTCTTACTATCCTGCAGACTATCTCCCTTTTAGTTCACATTATATAACTGTAGTCAGAACCACTGAAAAAGTAAGGAGAACTGTAATATTCTACAGAGCTGCCCGTTTTGTTTGGATACTTTGAGCAACATGGGATTTTTCAGTAATTTTTTTTAACATCGAGATATAAAATGTTTTTAGTACTAGAAATGGTGTTAGTCATCTTTGGTACATGATCATGTTCTTTTTTGATAATCGACATACTCAGGTTGTCTTTACTCTTTCACACCTATTTTTTTAAAGATTTTATTTATTTATTTGACAGATACACAGCTAGAGAGGGAACACAAGCAGGGGGGTTGAGAGAGGGAGAAGCAGGCTTCCCACTGAGCAAGAAGCCCGATGTGGGACTCCATCCCAGGACTCTGGGCTCATGACGTGAGCCGAAGGCAGACACTTAACGACTGAGCTACCCAGGTGCCCCTCACACCTATTCTTAAGCTTAGATTTTTCTTTCTTTCTTTCTTTCTTTCTTTCTTTCTTTCTTTCTTTCTTTCTTTCTTTGTTTCTTTCTTTCTTTCTTTATTTATTTATTTATTATACCTTTTCTCTGTATTTTTTTTATTGTTACTTAATTTTTTTTCCCCAGTGTTCCAAGATTCATTCCCCATTCCCAGATTTTGCTTTTACAGGTTTACTTCGTATATCAAAGATTTAACGGGATTTAATATGTGATCTGCCTTTGCAGACAGCCTTATGTTGTAGGTACTGAATTGATATTCATTGATTGGTTTATAAATAGAAATAAACAGATGCTATAATAATAGTAGGGATATTATGGTGTGGTTGTAAAGAATTTGGGCTTGGAAATTAAAGAGGTCTAGTTTCAGATCCCAGCTTTTCCTCTACCTTTGTGACTTGAGGCACATAAGTAACTTAACCTTTGCAGCCTCAGTGTATATGTGGCCTAAAATGGTAAATATTATTTCATATGATTTCAGGAATCTAAATTTTTAAGGATAAATGAGAGTGTATGGTAAAGCAGTGTTTGCAATTATGAAAATTCTTGAATGATAGCTGTAAATATTACCATTATAATGCAAAAGCATATTCTGCTCAGAAGACCTTATTTTTTATTATTTTTTAAGTTTTTTTAATTTATTTTTTAAGATTTTATTTATTTGACAGAAAGCATGAGCAGTGGGGGAGGGGCGGAGGGAGAAATAGATCCCCCACTGAGCAGGGAGCATGAGGACTATCCCAGGACCCTGGGATAAGGACCTGAGCCAAAGGCAGTCGCCTAACCAACTGAGCCACCCAGGTGCCCCCCAGGAAGACTTTTTAAACAGAGGGTGTAGATGGAGTAATGAAATGCTTGGTACTCATGGCAGACTCGCTATTCTTGAATATAGTAGTATATATAATATTATAAATATATACCAATATTTAAATACTGAATATAATAAATATATAACATATATAACACATACCTATATATGTACATTATATAATATACATTCTACATTAAACATTTTCTGTATTAAAATCTTAAGATTTGGGGCGCCTGGGTGGCTCATTTGGTTAAGCGACTGCCTTCGGTTCAGATCATGATCCTGGAGACCCGAGATCGAGCCCCACATCGGGCTCCCTGCTCAGCGGGAAGCCTGCTTCTCCCTCTCTCACTCCCCCTGCTTGTGTTCCCTCTCTGGCTGTGTTTCTCTCTGTCAAATAAATAAATAAACAAACAAATCTATCTATCTATCTATCTATCTATCTATCTTAAGATTTGAAGTTGAAGAGCAAGCCACCTGGATCTTTGCCCAAATGTATAATAGGGTAAGTTATTCCTTTCTATCTTCCCTTCCGAATACCTATTCAGCCTCATCTTCTTCCTTTATACTCGAACTCTGCCTCTCTCAGTTTCCTCTCTGTAATCTGTTACTGGGGGATTGGTTTTTAGGAAGGTCCAAGAGAAACAAGCAAGTGTTAATTTTAATAATTTGTACTAATTAATAACTAATGAGCAGAATTCATCTTGATTTACTTTTTTCTTTTTTATTTTAAGATTAAAAAAAAATTTTTTTAAGATTCTGTCTGTTTCTTTGAGAGAGTGAGAGCGCATGCTCATGGTGGGAGCAGAAGAGGAGGTAGGGGGAAAAGCGGGAGTGCAATCAGCAGATTATGCTGAATGCAGAGCCTGACATGGGGCTTGATCCCAGGACTCTGAGATCATGACCTGACTTGAAACCAGGAGTCCCATGCTCAGTCGATTGAGCCACCCAGATGCCTCTAAGATTTTATTTTATTTTTTTTTTTTAAGAGCAGTTTTAGATTCACAGTAAAATTGAGAGGAAAGTCCAGAGATTTCCCATATATCTCTTGCCTCCACACATGCACAGCCTCTCCCATTATCAGCATCCTGGACCAGAATGGTTAGTTTTGTGTTACAACTGGTGAACCTACATAGGCACATCGTTATCATCCATAGTCCATAGTTTACTTCAGCGTTCGTTCACTCTTGGTGTTGTATATTTTGTGGATTTGGACAAATGTATAATGACATGAATCCACCATGATGGTATCATACAGAACATCTTCACTTATATTTTATTTTCATTTACATTTTGAAGGGATTTTTAAAAATTAAAATTATCTGTCTTTGGAGAGAAGTATTTCTTGGAGGGGAGAGTATGCACCAGCAAAGCAGTAAAGGGGGTAGCTAATGTTTCCCTATCCTGGACTGACCTACAGACCTCCACAGTCTTGGGGATTGGTGTTCCTCTGAAGAGTCTTCAGTCCTCTTTTTGGCAGGCAGAGGCAGTTAAGCATAGTGAAGAGCTCAGGCTTTGGAGTTAAGGCACATAGACCTGGGTTCAAATTCTAACCTTCACCACTTAAGTAACTACAACATTATGTAAGTTACTTAACATATTCAAGCTTCATCTTACTCATTTGTAAGCATCATAAATGTACTACTGTGTAGAGTTGTGATGATTACATAAGAAAGCATTGTAAAAATATTTAGCACATAATAAACGTTCACTATATGTAAATTATCTTTTTTTTTTTTTTTTTTTTGGTCAGATTTTGCATTCTTTTTGTTGGGTGGAGAGTTCTATAAATGTCAGCTAGGCCAAGCTGGTTGATAGTGTTGCTCAAGTATTCTGTCCTTACTAATATTTTTTATTTTCTGTAACATTAGCTACCAAAAGAATATTGAAACCTCCACTGAAATTATGGATTTTTTATTTTTCCTTTCAGTTTTATCAGTTTGTGCTTCCTTTATTTTGAAGCTGTTATTAGGTGCATATACTTTTAGGATTGTTATGTCTTCTTGAAGAATTAACCCCTTTTCATTGGCAGATGCCCCTGTTTATCCTTGGTAATATTCCATGTTTGGAAATTTACTTTGTCCAAATTGATGTAACCAATTCAGCTCTTTTTGATTATTTGGATGGTATATCCTTTTTCTTTCTTTAGTTTTTAATATATCTGTGTCTTTATATTTAATGTGGATTTCTTTTTTTTAATTGGATTTCTTATAGACAAGATATATAGGGATCATGGACTATTCAGGCTACTTATGTTGGACGGTTTAGGCTATTTATATTTAGTAAAATTACCATCTTATTCTTTGTCTTCTATTTATCCTACTGTGCTTAGTTATCTCTTTTCTTACCCTCCCCCCTTATTTTTGGTAGATTGTTTTTTTATGACTACATCTTTATTTTCACTATTGGCTTATTAGCTGTACCTCTCTTTCTTCCTTCCTTCCTTCTTTCCTTCCTTCCTTCCTTCCTTCCTTCCTTCCTTCCTTCCTTCTCTCTTTAAAGTCGCTGTTATGAGGTTTAAAAAATATTTTTTAACTACTCTACCTTTGAATGGTGTTATACCAGCTTACATATAAGAACCTTACCAATAGTATTCTTAAATTTCTTCCTCCTATTCTTTGTGCTGTTGTTATCATACATTTTACTTACACATATGATACAAATCCCATAACCCATTATTATTACTTTAGCTTTAAGCAGTTAATTATCTTCTAAAAATTTTTTAAAAAGATTTATTTATCTATCTATCTATCTATCTATCTATTTATTTATTTATTTATTTGACAGAGAGAAACACATAAAGAGGGAACACAGCAGGGGGAGTAGGAGAGGGAGAAGCAGGCTTCCCGCCGAGCAGGGAGCCTGATGTGGGCCCCAATCCCGGGACTCTGGGATCTTGACCTAAGCTGAAGGCAGAGGCTTAACAACTGAGCCACTCAGGTGCCCCCCCCCCCAAATTTTTTAAATGGGAAAATGTTTTTTTTTAATTTGTCATTGCTGATGTTCTTTGTTCCTGGTGGTCATTCCCCGTTTTGTGTGCTTTGGGGATTGTTCTGCCTGCTTCTGTATGCAGTCATTGGTAGTTTTCTGACAAGCATATACAGTACTCAGTTGCAGACTCAAGGGAACCCCCTCTGCAGTTATCTGGAATTTTTTCTGTGCAGCCCCATCCTCTCATTGTGCCATGCAATTTCTAGGGACTTTGGCCTCCCTTAGCTCTAAATGCTCTTTCCCCAATTCAGCAGTCTGCTAGACTATGTTTGAGTTCCCTTGCTTCCCCCTGTGCCATGGCCTAAAAATTCTCCCTGCAGTGAGCTGGGGCACTTAAAAGACTTACCGACTTACCATATTTGTCTACTTCTTTCAGGAGTTACTCTCCCATCTGCCTATTGTTCAGTCTAAAAGCCATTGTTTCATATATTTTGTCTGATTTTCTAGTTGTTAAGGCAGTAGGGTAAACCCAATCGCTGTTACTCCATCATGACTAGGAGTGGAATTAAAAGTTTGAGTGAAGAATTAAACTCTTAAGTATTAAAGAACTTTTCTAATCATACAGGATGTCAAATATAACTTCTGCTTTTCCATATTGGTAAAAAATGTTTCTGAAAGGATGTTGCCAGCTTTGTTTTAAGTTAAATTGTACCTGATTTATTTATTTGTGTTAAAAGAAAAGTAGTACATTCAAATGTCTCCAAAATAAAAGGTGTATGGTCCCTTACCCATCTAGTTTCCAGCCACTACTACCATCATTCTCCCCATATGCAGATGTTTGCTATTAGTTTCTTGTATATCTGTATGTGCTTTTGTTTTCATTTTTAGACACATGCATTTTTATTACATGTACTCGGCTCTGTATTCTTATTTTTTTTTAAATTGAGCATTATGTTTAAGAAGTCTTCCTTTTTAAAAAATATTTTAAAACTATATAGTATTCCATTTTATGGATTAAGCCACAATTTATTTGGTCCCTTAGTAGTAGATATCTGTGCCATTTTTAGTCTTCTGCTGTTATAAATAGTGCTAAAATAAGTGGCCTTGTACATTGTTTCATTTTGTACATGTGCAGTTACAGCAGTAGAAAATTTCTGAGAAATGGAATTCTTGGGTCATAAGATAAAGTGTATTTTTAATTTTGATGATTATTGCCACTTTGTACTCCATTGCAGTTACATCATTTTACATTCTCATCTCTGCAGTATGAGAGTGTCTTTCCCCCTGTATCCTCATCAGCATTGTATTTTTGTCTGTTTAATTTTTAAAATGGCATCTCATTTAGTTTTAATTTGCAAATTTGTTACCATGAGCGAGAAAGAGCATATTTCCTATGTAAGGCCCATTTATGTTTCCTTTCTGTGCATTTAGTATTCTTTGCCCATTTTCCTGTTGAATTATTAGATTTCTTCTCTTTTTTTGTTGTTGTTGTTTAAGATTTATTTATTTATTAGAGACAGTGTGTGTGAGCAGGGGTGGGAGGCAGAGGGAGAAGGGGAGAGAGAATCCTTAAGCAGACTCCCCACTGAGCAGAGAGCCTGATGCAGGTCTCCATCCCAGGACCCTGGATCATGATCTGAGCCGAAGGTAGACACTTAACTGACTGAGCCCCCAGGTGCCCCTTGAATAATCCAGTCTTACCTTAAAACTTCAGTGCATCTTCATAATTAAAATGTATCCCAGGTACTAAAGTTCAGAAAGTGGAATTACAAGAAGTTACTATGAGAAAGCAGGTAATAAGTTGATTTCAGTACCTTCAAAAGACACTTTGTCTTCATGGGGTATGAGGTAACTTAATTCGTTACAGTTAGTGAATTAGCACAGTTCAAAATCAGGAGGCTTAGAATGTGGTGAGAGATCAGGTGATAGTTTGTGCTGTCTGTGACACTTACTCTATCGCATCATCCTTATCTTTGTTCTGTAAAGGTCCCATTTTCCTTCCAGTGTATTAATTTGAAGAGAGGATAGGGTTGTGTGGCCGTTGACTAGACAGTGTTTTATCTGTTTCGCTTGTCTTCTTGTTCCGTCACATCACTGTGCTACGTTTGGATGCATTCTTTTCACTTTGAGCAGTTGTGACTTGAAAACTGAATGGTGGGTAAATAATTGTTAGTCTCTGCATAAACAGATTAGCCTTTTTGATAAGTAGAATGGATTTAGAAGAGTTAACATCTAAGAGGTAACCTAACATTTTTGTCCTTCTACTGATTGTTATTTTACTTGCTGACTAGTTTCATAAACTTCTGGGGTCTTTGAAAAAGTTCCAGATAGTAGTGCTATTTCAGTATTTATAATTAAGTATGTAGATCAAAGCATGATATATTTTGGCTAAGAAAATATTAATAGAACAACTTTTATTTGAATAGGAATTTCATATAGTTTTATCTGCTTGTACCTCCTAGTTATAAAATAGATCTAGCTCACTTTAAGTAAAGTCCAAATATTTAAACATAAAGTAATTTAAATTCAAGTTTAACTTTGACTAAGCATAATTTAAATAATCTTAAGTTACATACTTAAAGTAATTCCATGGATGGATCTTCTATGTAATGAAACTCATTATGTTTAATTTTCCCAGCAGAAATTCAGGAAGCAAAAGCTCCCAGTCCTTCCATAAACCGGCAAACCAGCATTGAAACGGATAGAGTGTCTAAAGAGTTCATAGAATTTCTCAAGACCTTCCACAAGACAGGCCAAGAAATCTATAAGCAGACCAAGATGTTTTTGGAAGCAATGCATTACAAAAGGGTAGGTTGAGAGTAACCACTTAGAAACACAGAGTTTTGGTTTTAGGAAAGGGCTTAGAGGTAATCTAGTGTAATGTTGTTACTTTATACCTGGAAAAATCAAGACCCAGAGATGTTAAGTTAAGAAATGTCAGTGAATCA
This sequence comes from Spilogale gracilis, assembly GCA_004023965.1. Taxonomy (NCBI): domain Eukaryota; kingdom Metazoa; phylum Chordata; class Mammalia; order Carnivora; family Mephitidae; genus Spilogale; species Spilogale gracilis. The sequence continues at coordinate 60,045 of PITA01008663.1, read as the reverse complement.
AGTTAAAAGCCAACTCCCAGGCTAGTACTTTTCCACTGCAAGTCAGTGTGTTTGGATCATCTTTGCACGGAAAGTCTGACACTGAAGCCATTTATATTGTGTACTTTTAGTAATAAGCCTTCCTACCCCATCACCTTGTAAGTAGTGTAAACCTCCAAGAGAAAGAACATAGTAGACCTTGAACTCTAAGTAACAATTGTTAGACCAAGTAGCATTCATGTCAGGGTTTTTTGTTTTTGTTTTGTTTGTATTTTGATACAAAATACCTCTCCTTGCTCAGGTAGAGAAGGGAAAGCTAGAATTTAGATGTGGAAAGGGACCTTAGCAAATATCTGGGTTTAGTCCCTTTATTTTATAGGTGGGGAAGGTGAGAGCCAGAGAGGATAAGTGACTTGTCAAGGTCACACAGCTGCATTCTGCCCATGTCAGAGCTAGAGCTTGTGCCTTCCACATGGATGTCTTTAACCTGTTATTTCTAAACTGTAATTTCAGTTGCAATAATTCAAAAGACTACTTGTAAAGGGACTCCATTTTTTAAACAATCATCAATTTGTTTGTAACATTCTTCACCCATTAAACTCAGAATTAACTCTAAAAGCCCCTTTTGTGAAGTGAGGAAGTATTGAAAAGAAAAAGAGAATAAAGAAAGCAGCAAGGTGATGAACTGCTTGGCTGTATTCCAGCTGTGCATCAGTCAGGACCACTAGGCGAGTAAGCAGTCATCTGCCAAAATATTTGTTAAGTACTGAACTTAGTAAAGGAGAAAAGAAGTTTTCCTGTTTTTTGGTGTGTAGTTGCACTGAGAATAAGTAAACAGCCTTTCCCCCCCCCCCAAAGTATTTGTAAGCAGATGTAACATTTATTTTTTTTAACAATTTTTTTTTTAAGATTTTATTTATTTGACAGAGAGAGATCACAAGATCACAAGTAGGCAGAGAGGCAGACTGAGAGAGGAGAAAGCAGGCTCCCTGCTGAGCAGAGAGCCTGATGTGGGCCTTGATCCCAGGACCCTGAGGTCATGACCTCAGATGAAGGCAGAGGCTTTAACCCACTGAGCCACCCAGGCGCCCAGCAGGTGTAACATTTAAGAAAAGCATAGATCATTGATGTTTTGTGTTAGAAGCAATGATAGACTTCCTCAGTATGGAAATAGCAGAAATCATGTGGTGTGCAACTTTCATTTTTTTTTAACCAGAGGTAAAAACTAAGGCTTTCTGGTTCGTATTCTTTAGCCCATACAGAATGTTTACGGGACATCTGTAGGGTGTTTTGGCCTATATACTGCAGTACTTATGGCACCTACACTGTGTAATGCTGTATTTTAGAAAACCAGTCAGCTCATCAGAACGATTTATTCATTTGTCTAATGTACTCTTGTTCTGTGATAATTTAGTTGACTTTTAAATCAGTACACGAAACTGTAACGGTAATTAACAGGTGCATATATTGTCATGCCTGTTTTCAAGGCATCTAATTGATAGCAGAGAACTGGATAGGGGCTCAGATTGCTTCCATTTGAAGAGCCATCTTGCATTCTGTTTTGCATTTCTGCACGAGCCCTAAGTGTTCTGTGGCTGAGTGGCTAAGACTTATACATGTGGGTTTAGCATCCAGCACGATACCTGGGGCATGCCTGATAACGAACAGATGTGTGTTAAACTGAAATGTCCCTGGAGGAGCCCTTCTGCCTTTGGCTTCAAGTTAAATGTCCTTCAAATAAATGAAACAGTTTTTATACCAGAATGAATCAGGCTTAACTAGCTAGCTTCCAATCACTTAATCATTTAAATTTCTTGAGAGAATTTGGGTACAGCTTGGGATAGTTGCCGTGAAGTAATGAAGTATGTCATAGTGAAAGGTGCCTCTCTCTCCTCATTTCACCAAAACCCAAAACCTTAACTTACGCTTAGACTTAAGACTCCAAAAACCTTAACTTAATGTTTTTCTCACCAAGTAGACTTTCTAAGTCATCTTACTCTAATGACCTACACATTGTGAAAACTCACTCTTGTATGTTTGTATGTATCTGGTGACGTTGCCATTAACTGGTAATTTTTTAAAAATATTTTATTTATTTGAGAGAGATACAGAGAGAGCATAAACGGGGAGGGAGGGGCAGAGAGAGAGGGAAAAGCAGACTCCCTGTTGAGTGGTGAGCCCAACTCAGGGCTCAATCCCAGGATCCTGAGATCATGACCTGAGCCAAAATCAAGAATCAGCTGCTTAACTGAGTGAACCACCCAGGCGCCTCAACTGGTAATTCTTTCTACTGCATTCCCACAGTGGTAGTGTTCCCAAAATTTCGTAGGTCCAGAACAATGAGCCATTCTTGCCTATGTCTTTTTCAACTACTCCTGTTTTCTCCAGTCCTAGTGTATGCCAGTGGTGAGCAGTCTTTTCCACACATGGATCAAGTCTAGAAAACTAAATATTTACAGAATTGCATTAAAAAAGTTGGGGTTTTTTTTCAGCCATTTTATCTTTGTCATAAAACCCCTTATCTGCACTCAGACTTTTTTTTAATTTCCTCATCCCAAAGCGTATCTCTTAGGGCTTAAATTTCATTCAACCTTTGCATGATTGATACACAGTGCAGTAATGCCGTGTAATGCTTTACTGGTCCACAAATAACTGTTTTTTGTAAGACTCTTCTGAAGCTGGTTTATTTTGCCATTTTTTCTTTTCAAGTAATCTTATTAGCTATTTAATATTCATATATGTATTTTTTGTAGTTCCTTTTATATTCTTTAAAATAAGAGATATTGCAAACAAGATAGGCAGCTATGTCATTAACACAACGTTCATTTATTTTTATGTTATTATCAGACATTTTTCTTAGAACTCATCCTAACAAGAATTTGAATTTCACTGAGAAAATGGCTGATGGAGGGGTGACATATGCAGAAGAAGCTAAGAAGAATTTATAAGATTTAGTTTTTTAAACTTATAAAAATAACTAGAATTTAAGAATATCACTGTAAGAACCAAGCTTTAGATAGCCCTAAGTGTGGCCACAGATTCCAGGATGTATATGGTCACCAAAGAAATGAAGGATGTGTAGATTTCTTTTGTCATTTGGACAAACCTTATGTGCCCAGGGTAATTTTAAAGTATTATAGAGACCCAACTAGATATTAACTAGAAAACCCTGTTTTTTAACTTAATGAGTGAGGTCCCTGCCTAAAGTGAAGACTTTTTCCCCCACAAGTATATTTAGATGAAAGCATTTTCAAAACAGACTGCATGTAATCAAAAAGATACTTTTGTTGCTCAAATTGTTTAAATCTTGCCCTTATTATTAATAAATCCTTCAGAAGCATCTCTCCCCTATTCTGAAAGCATAGACTCTAACACACATACCCTTTAATTTATTGGATATTGAGGGGCGCCTGGGTGGCTCAGTTGGTTAGGCGACTGCCTTCGGCTCGGGTCATGATCCCGGAGACCCGGGATCCAGTCCCACATGGGGCTCCCTGCTTGGCGGGAAGCCTGCTTCTCCCTCTCTCACTCCCCCTGCTTGTGTTCCCTCTCTGGCTGTGTTTCTCTCTGTCAAATAAATAAAATCTTTAAAAAAAAAAAAAAAAAAAAAAGAAAGCCGTTTGCTTGAAAGCGTGATGGTTTCATTTAAAAAAAAAAAAAAAAAAATTTATTGGATATTGAATTAAAGCTTTTTAATAAGTGAATTTTATGGGTTTCTCAGTGCAATTTTTAAAAAGATTTGTTTATTTGAGGGAGAGTAAGAGAGCAAGGGAAGGGGCAGAAGAAGAGGGAAGGAGGAACTCAAACACTCTTCGTGCTAAGTGCAGAGCCTGTCACCGGGCTCACAACCTGAGCCAAAACCAAGAGTCAAATCTTTAACCAACTGCACTCCTCTCAGTCCAATTTTTTAAAAAATATATCTTTATTAGCAGTCATTCAAATGTGCTTTTTTCCTTACTATGAAGCAGTCAAACACAATAGAAGACCTTTTGCTACTTTCACTGTTCTCTTCCCAGCCATTCATTCTATAAAATTCTGAAATTATTTCATATATAAATTAAAATTTTTTCCCATATTACTTTTCTTGATAAACTGTTTCTAAACCTGATAAAGGAGAAATTGTTTAAAATGTGGCTGTACTTTCATTTAGAGAGATAGATGTCCTTCTATACCTTAAAATGACTTCACTTTTCTAAAACATATGTACGTGCAAGGAGTAGTTTGCCCTGCTGTGTAATTATTGTTAAGAGAGCAGAAGTATGTATCCAAGACAAGAAAAGTTTAATTAACAATATAGGCTTTAATCGTGGTAAGAAAATTGGGGAATGGGTTTGGGGGAGTAGCCCAGGACGCAATTTTAAAATTAGAAGCACAAAGGATGAGAAGTGAGGTGAGAAGCAATGGGGAAGCATCTGAGCTGGCAGTCTATCATCATAAGAACTAAAAGTAGATAAAAGGTTGACTTGATATCTCTGTTGAAAGTGATGAATGAATAAAATAAGAACATACACAGAAGACTACAGTGATATGTGAGAGAAAATTTAAAACATTCTGGAGTTTGGACCATGATGTCTCTAGTGGGTGAGGCTGGCAAGACAGGTTCCCAGCTTTGAGATCTCTCGGGCCCTCTCCTGTTGTGCACAGCTAGAGAACAAAACAACAGTGGCCAGAATGGAAGAGAGGACGTGGGTCAGAATGGAACAGAAGAGAGATACTTCCTCTATGGAGAAGATACTCCTGGAAGAGGTCAGATTAGAAGAGCAACTAAAGGAGCCTGCAGAAAAATAAAAGCAAGATGTGAAGGATACCAAGAACTTGTTGCGAAGGAGCCAAAACTGGTGAAGGAGGCAAAACGATATGGTATTTAGGAATTCTTCAAGGACTTGCTAGGGGTTGTAGGCATTTTGGAGACAGCAACACAAATTAAAGATGATAATCCTATAAAACCTATAGAAGAACCTATAGAAGAGTCACTTCGTAGTGACAGAAGTCCACATTCAAGACGAGTTCAGAAAGCGTAACTGACTCAAACCCACCCAACCAGTCGTGGTTCATACTGAGCCACATTTGACCCTACAGGTGTGAGGCTTGGTTCTGCCTTCTTGTTGAAGGGAAAGAGCTGGGCACAGCAGTGCTAGTTAACAAGATGAGGTACGAGCTGATGGGCACACACCAAGACCTACCCTGGTGGACGTGGTGAAAGAAACTGCTTCTTGAAAAGCATTGTCTTATCTATGAGTACTTTTGACCTTTTCCCAAACCTTGTTGGAAAACCCAGGTAACTAGACGCGGAATTGCACTAATGAACTCTAATTCAGGAGTCTGTTCATTGATTTTTTAGGATTCCATGTTTAATAGTTTCACACACTTAGAGCAGAGGCCAGTGGGACACTACTAGACCTCTAGAGTATCATGGATTAGCTATGTCTGCTCAAAATCTGATGACGTTGAGGTATCTTAAATGAATATGGTGTCTTTGGGAATTCTGTGTGGTTACTTGGCTGTGCCTGGCAGCACTGTGGCTCTTCCACATCTCACTGTAGCACGTGAGTTACCAGAATACTTAGCCTGATATCCATTGCATTCAGTGAACGAAAGGCAAGAATTTCAACATTTTACTTACTAAAACAAAAATTAATGGTGACCTTTGTAAAGAACATATGTGAGGTCATTTGTAATTAGTAACTAGCCAGCTGCTAAAAATGACCAACTATTGGCTTTTCCCTAGAGATGTGAAAGGAACACATGGACCTTAGCAATTCCCACCACCTTTATTTGGCAGTAATTGAATTTGACAAAAATCAGTTACGTTTGCCCTGTTTTGTTCATCTAAATGTAGACATGTTTAAATCTTTGTTCAGCTAGCTACTAATGACCTCAGGGTATATTCCTTGGTAAGACAAACTATCTCAAAATATGAGAACCACATGCTTGGTCTACTTGAGATGTAAATGCTTAATTTTAAAATTCTGTTTGAGAGGATTAAAGCCCTAATATGTTTTTTTCCCTAAAAAAAGGGAAAAAATTATTGAAGGCAACAGGAACCAGCAGTTCAAAATATATGGACATCAAAGTTAACACCTAAATAAATCAAAAAGTTAACTAAAGTACAAAAGAAACTTAACCCAGAAAACAAATCATGAATTCCAAATTCTAAAGATGAGAGTTTCACATGAACAACATAGCAAACACAATTAAGCAATAGTCAAAGCTTTCAAAACAGATTGGGGAAAAAAAAGATTTCAACCAGACAATTAAGAAAGTATACAGAATTCCTCTTAGTATTTAAAGGAATTCACCTACTTGTCACACTTAAGCTACAAAGGAAAAATTTCTAGGAAAAAAAAATAAGGTGGCTTTAGATGTAGACATTATAGAAAAGATGATCCTGGCAATAGCTTAAAAATACTTAAGGAAAGGGCTTCATTTACATGGCTAGACTGTGATTTTTCTTAGAAAACTGAAAAAAACATTTTGGAGTTTTGTAGAACCTAAAAATTTACCAACACAAACCTGACATCACTTAGCTCCTTTGACCAGAACTATGAACGTTCTGAGATTTTCCCTGCTTGCAAGTTAACAGGTTAGCCTGCCTTCATTTTGTGGTTGCTGACAGAAGACACGAGTCTCCTGGGTCAGAAAAGAAGGCCAGTTTATGACAGCAGTAGCCACATCCAGAGTGTATCAGCATTTGCACCAGCTCCCTGAGTATCAGTTCCCACGGGCATGCAAAGACCAGATAATGCCTGTGCGTGCTGGGAGTAAAGTTAAAGAAGAGGATCTTTGATGGTAGGCGGTAAGCTTGCCTCACATGGAAACATTATCTTTATTATACTGGACAATAGACAGTCTGCCCTTTTACTTGAGGGAGCCATTATCTCTGTCTTCCAAGGATAGCTCTGCACAGCTATCCTTGAAAAGATAGTGTGGAACAAAGGCAGTGCATGGCTATCTCCTCACAAGATAACGTGGAAATAGCAGAGATCTATGTAGAATTGTCTCCCAGTGTTTTTACAGTATTACAAAGTGGGGAGGGACAGCGATAGATGGTCACTTTTACTTCTTTCATTCAACTGATTGAGCACTAGCCCCATGCCTGGCCCGATTGTGGGCACTGAGGATATGGTGGTCAGCAGTGTCCTGGTGGAGCTCACCTTTTAGTGGAGAACATAGATAATAAACAGATTGATAATATAGCATAGTGGTACGTCCTACAGAACATCTAAAATAGGATAAGAGGACAGAGTGGCGGGGCAGTTATTTTAAACTGTAAACACCATAATGAAGTATAAGTCTGTGCAATATACACAGAAATATAAAAAGACATTTTCTGAAAAGTAACAGAATTGCAGTGATGGTGTGGAGCAAGGCGGGGAATAGGGAATTCACTGCCACTAGTAAAACAGGCCATTTAGGCCTTTAAAAGGTCACGGTGTTTTTAGTTAGAAGTGATTACTAGTAATAATCAGAAGTATCAACGTCGTTTGTTCTAAGTGTTGAGATATGGTGCAAATGAAATGTAGCCACGTCTAAGGTCCCTAAGTAGGTGAAAAGAATAGATAATCTGTTGTGGAAGGTACATAAATGGAAAGAATAACAAAATTATAGCATCATAAAGGAAAATAAAAACATTTACGTTAAAATGCTTAGTGAATCCACCGTGTCATAAAAATAAAATTAGATTTTCAGTCTTAGTAGTAAAAAGTCTCATCTCACAAACTCCATAATGATAGTCCTTTTGTTTATTTAAACCCAGTCTGCATACTGGAAGGGTTTGAAAAGATTTACAAAATGATTTAAAGTAAGAATAAGAGAAGAAGAGGATAATTTGATGGTATTTAGAGTTTACAAACATGCTCTTATGGACATGTTCTTCGTGTAGGTCTCGCTTATGATCACCCACATGAAAGTCCAGGCATAGCATTAAAACTAGTCCTCTGGAGAAATGTTCCCAGGGGACTTAAAATTGTTTGATCCATGGATATATTTGTCTGGTGATCTAATTTTGTCCAGGGACGAAGCTTAGAGAATTTACGTTACCAATTTTATTGCTTGATTCATAAACGAGGGCTAGATAGGAAACAAAAGCTCGAGGTCTCTTGGGAAGGAGCAGTCGAGAAAGGAAAGCCATGAATTGGACAAACCGAGCATGCCCAGATGGAGTCCCATCCTGCCTTCACATGGAGGCGGCAGCAGGAGTAGGTGGCTGTGATTAGGAGTTTTCTCAGAGAGCAGCAGTGGATCTCCTGGAGTTTACACCACAGAGCATGAAGGAGATATTTTTTCTCGTGAGCATTGCTAGAAGCATCACTACTACTCACGTGGATGGTAGTAGGAGACAAGAATACGTACTGCTGCTACCCACACCTACTTAGAGAAGATTGTTGAAGATAGATGGAATAAGAAAGATAAGTAAAAGATTCACCATATGCCCCACGGCAGTCTGTCCTCTGGTTTATAATTTTCATAGAATATTATAATTATTTATTTGCATTCAGTCTTCCCATTCAAGTTGAGTGCTGTCTGAGCATTTTATTAATCTTTTTATGCTTGTCTGGGTGGCAATTCCAATCATGCCTCAAGTGCTTTTAGATGGGATTGAAATATAATATTTGTGAAATTCAGGAAAAATGATCTCATCAGGAGAATCCAGATGTACTAATAGGGCTATAACATTAGCAACATGACAAGATAAATTCACAAAATTCAGTTCACAATATGGCATGCCGGTGATAGAAGCTGAGGAGCCTAGCACGGTATTAAAAGGTAGTGATTTTTAAAGATAATAGCAATGAATGGCATTAAATATTAATAACACTCTAATAAGGAAAGTTAGTTCATTCAGAGAAGTAAAAGACTGAGGATTGAAGCTAAGAAAAATTTAAATTGCAGTGTTATATTTGTTCTAGAAAAAAAACAAATACATTATATAATCTTTTTTGTGAGTTGGGGCAGGGAGCACAAATTTAGTGGAAAAGATTTCTAAATCTGGCCAGCTTCCCTAAGATGAAAGACATCACAACTGGGTGAGATTTTGACTAACAAAATAAAATATAGGACAGTGAAATAAACCAGGGATTCCAGAAATAAATTCAGTTTCTCAGGAGCCGGTTATGTGACAACTGGGGAAACAAGAGGGACAATATACAATATGGCTTTTTACCACCTGCTGCGAAAAAGACAGGGAAGTTTGTATATAGACTGCTTCCTGTATTCTATCCTGTGCGCCTTCTACCTCTTCCAAATAAAGAGTTAAATATGAAAAAACTTAGAAGTAAATTAAAGTAGATTAGGATATTTATTTCAATTGTAGAGATATTTCTTTCTGTGGAGAAATTCAGAACAATTTTCAAGCTGCAATTGAAGGACCGGGTTAGAGGTTTAGTAGCATAAACTTTTTTTTTTTTAAAGATTTTATTTATTTGACAGAGAGAAACACAGTGAGAGAGGGAACACAAGCAGGGGGAGGGAGAGAGGGAGAAGCAGGCTTCCCACTGAGCAGGGAGCCCGATGTGGGGCTCGATCCAGGGTCTCCAGGATCATGACCTGAGCCGAAGGCAGTCGCCTAACCAACTGAGCCACTCAGGCGCCCCAGCATAAAGTTTTTTAAAAGCTGTGTAATGAAAAGTAAAAGATAAAGTAGAAAGCAGCACTGGGAAATTATGGTGACTAAATAAAAGCTTACCATTTCAAAATGTATAAAATTTACTTAGTACCGAGTTCTTACTAGACACGAGATCAATTTTAATTCAACCAAATAGCTCTTATACAAGTAAGTAGTTAAGAAAGCAACAAAGGGGCGCCTGGGTGGCTCAGTTGGTTAAGCGACTGCCTTCGGCTCAGGTCATGATCCCGGAGACCCGGGATCGAGTCCCACGTCGGGCTCCCTGCTCAGCAGGAGGCCTGCTTCTCCCTCTCTCAGTCCCCCTGCTTGTGTTCCTTCTCTGGCTGTGTTTCTCTCTGTCAAATAAATAAAATCTTTAAAAAAAAAAAAAAAAAAAGAAAGCAACAAGATTTGCTGTCAGGGTTGTCAAAGAACTCTGTAAGCCCTGTGAGACCCACAAAGTTTTTTTGACTAAGGGAATGAAGGACAACTTCTTAAGAAGAGGTAAGGTGAACAGAGCCTTCCTTGGACAGCTGTTGGAAAACTGGAAAGTAAAAGTCATGCAGACAGAGAATAACTTTATAGTATTAGAGAGGTGGGCAACTAAAAGCAGACCCTCAGGACAAATGGTAACCTGGCAGGAGGATGGAGGGTGGTGCTGAGTGCAGGCTTCAGCATCTGTCTGATGGACAGCCATTGGAGGTGTGGTGCTCAGATGGTAACCTGATTTTGTGCCCAGATTTGAATCTGAGCTGACAGGTTGGACTGGTATGTTGTAGGGTAGATTTAAAAATGAGATCAGAGTTGGGGAGAGCAGCTATACTCGAGGTGAGAGGTGACGAGGGCCTAAACCAGGGAAGGATGGGTGGGAGAGAGAGATTGTAAAAGGCAGGAGGGCATGGTCTGGACCCCAATGCATACTTTAGGATTTAAGCTGGAGTGGCAGGGTCTGTATGCACTCCCCAAGGTCTTATGGGCCCTCGCTGTATGCTTTCATTGGCCTGCAAGGGGGCAGTCTGAAAAACAGTCCTGTTGAATTTGTCCCAGGCCATATTCATGCCCTTCTACAGTGACTTCTTTGAAAACCCTTGGGAGAAATTTCAGGGCTTGGTGTTAGAATTTTATCTGAAGAGTTTGTTTACTTTTACATTTTGGACACCCAATTATGTGACTATTTCCATCTTAGTGATGATTGCTAGAACTTCTTAGAGACAAGTCTATGGGCTTATTCCACTAATTTCTGTATCCTCAAGGACTGCGTTTTTCTGTTGTTCCTAGCTCCATTTTTTTGTTTCTCTTCATATTTTGTTTTTCATCTAGTTAATTGTGCTGTGTTTCTGTTTTGTATAAATTTTATTCTTTAGAAGAAAATAGGGAATAAATATACAGGTTTTACCTTTATAATCAGCAAACCGAAAGGAAAATTATAAAGCCCAAGGTTGTTGGGGCCCTAGAGAAATAAAAACACATATATGGCTATTGGCTGGACATTGGAGTTTCTGTGGATTGTATCTACCAGTAGATACTTAGAGCTATAAAGTTGTTCATATTTATTAAACCATTAATGTCACTCTTGAAAATGTATCACAAAGAAATAACCCAAGAGAATTAGTCCACACAATTATTTATGCTGCAGTACATAATAGTGAAAAAAAAGAGAAGGAACCCAAATGCACAGTGGTAGACTGATTAAATGAATCATTTAATATAATGGAATGTGAGAAAGCCACCGTAAATTGACTCAGTAGATCAGATAAATAGAAATGTACATTAATAGGTAAGTTGTCAAAATATGCATTATACCTGTGTAAGGAAAAAAATACACACACACAAAGAAGTGAGAGGTCATGGAAGTTGTAAGTAACTTTAAAGGGTAGGTTTTGTCCTCTAGAGTTAATATAATCAGTGGGCACTCTCAAGATTAGCTCCAGTTAAGGAGTGGGTTTTGGAAACTTTGTAAAATTTAGAGCTTTATGCATGATCTTTCTTCAGCTACCAAAGAGCCTCTTTGTCCCTCTGTTTTCAGGATTTAAGCATTGAGGAACAGTCAGAGTGTACTCAGGATTTTTACCAGAATGTGGCTGAAAGAGTGCAGACTCGTGGAAAAGGTAATGCTCTGTTAGCCAGCCATAAAAGGGGTTGCCGGTAATTGTAGAGAGTCTGACTGCTGTGTCTCTTAGAACCTTCTCTGTTTCTCTCATGGCCTGGCTGGTTTGCTAACTCTCCTATAAATAATCCAGTGACATTCTGACAACTGGTCTTATCCTTAGAGAGCCTTTGAATACCACCATGTGTATCACTCCAAAGTGATCACAGAGCTTGGTAATTTATTGAACATTGTTTAATAATCCCATTGGGGTAGGGGCAGAGTTCATTAAAACCCCTTAGGAGGCTTGTAAATGAAGTGCCCATCTTGGAATCACCATTTTGGTGAGTCGTTTTTCATGGTGATGTATTCCTCAGATGGGTGGGGGAGATGGAAAAAAATTGAGAATCACTGACTTAGAGCTTAGGTTTTTAGAGCATTTTCTTGAATTTGTCTTCCATTGATGTTGGGTTTTAAGATATACTTAGCATATATGTCTTTCTGAGAAATAAGCCCCATCTGTGCATCTCTAAGAGCTCTCCAAGGTTGTATAGTAAACCTCAGAAAAATGAAAGAGTGGGTTGCCAACATTCTCAGTCTTGGGAGTGACCTGTGCTAAGGTGTTCCCACTTGGAGGGCGTACAACTGTTAGGTCCTGCCGAAACGTTTTCAGTTAGAGGTGGTGATTCTGTGAAGGGCAGTCCCAAAAGTTGAGGTAGAGTTTTAAAGGGTATTTTTTAGTGTAACATCTTATACTTTTGTTTCTGGGTATATTTAGTTTTTTGCTACAAAGGAAAAGCTATGAAGACATACTCTTAAACTGTCCATCCTTCTCTTGAGCTTTTATGTCCATTTGGATATTTCAGTGCCTCCAGAAAGAGTTGAGAAGATAATGGATCAGATCGAAAAGTACATCATGACTCGTCTCTATAAATATGTGTTCTGTCCAGAAACTACTGACGATGAGAAGAAAGATCTCGCTATTCAGAAGAGGATCAGGTAGTTGGTTGTTTTTCTTTGTCTTGTATTTACCCACTACCATCAGGAGAGCACATTATGGGGAAACAGGGCACTTGCGTTTCAAACCTTGACAGCAACTAACAGCAAAAGTACCCACCATCTAAGCTTCTTCATGGTGTCCAAAGGAAAAGCACTGTGGTAAATTGATAGGAGGAAAGGGCTGAAATTGCCTTGTTGCTAAGCCATCTGACTCCAAGCAGCTTTAGAAAAGCAGATCTGATGTTTTAGATTGTTTCAAATCTCCAAAATTTCCAGGGATCAGTAGGAAATTTCATTATTTTCTCATGTTATTATATTGTCTTTTCAGGCAAAAAGCTGTGAATATCTATCTGAAGGCAGTAGGTGTCATGATTCCTCCTCCCTGTAGGGGGTGGTCATTATTTAGCTGTTCCTCTGATCACATCACAGTGCTTTGGGTTGATAACACTTCCCAGAGCACTCCATCTTCCCTGGGTGGTACTGTCAGCCCCTGGGCTCTGTATTCCAGTGGCAGCGAAACCCTTAGGAGATAGGCCATCTAAATGTGGGAATGGGTCCTAGACTGGTCATGCTAAGATGCTTCTGGAAGAGGGGTGTCTAGGAGCCCAAACAGGGTTCCCTGACAGTGGAGCTGGTAATTGGTAGATCTGTGTCGATGGACTGTGTCCCACCAGAAGCGAGGAGTTAGTATTAGGAAGATGGCAGATGGAGCCTGAGGGAACTAGGTGGGCTTTGGACTAATGTGCAGGGTAAGAGCATTCCTCAGGCAGGAATCTCTTCCGTGAAGGTTGGGTGTGACCAGGAAACTCAGGGATCCAAACTGAGGTGACACAGGCTTATTACCACTTACACGGCCTCTGGTGTGCCTCAGAAGTTGGGGGCAGAGCCATATGGACATTATGGTGAATGGACAATGGAGAGAGGGAGCAGCAGATTCTTCTCAAACCTTCAGGTTCAGATGTCTTCCGCTATTCTTGTGATAAAAGAAGCCTCATTTTAGGATTCTGGTCACTTTATCTGAGCTCCTGATATGTTCAGGATGGGGCCTAGGATTGCCTCATTAGTCAGTGGTCTCCTATATTTCCCTTTAACTGAAAGAAATGACAAGACAAATGATTGTGGTCTGTTCTTGGAATTTTTTTTTTTTTAACTGTCTCTTCTTCTTTATAGAGCCCTGCACTGGGTTACACCTCAGATGCTTTGTGTCCCTGTTAATGAAGAAATTTCAGAAGTATCTGATATGGTGGTGAAAGCAATCACAGGTCAGTGAAATGGAGAGCTTTTTTTATCTGGATGTTTATACCTTGATGTTGACATAAATCCATACAAGACAGTAAAGTATTTCTAGAATGCAGACTGCCAAAGACCTATTGAAATGCAGAAAAAGCAATTTGTAAGTGTGTGAGTTTTATGAATTTGAGGCATTCATTTTAGCAGGTGAACTATGTTTCCCCTTTACTTTCTATGACCAGAGTCTCTCAGTTCTTGGGCATTGAACTAAACTAAAGTCAAATGCAGCTAGGGCAGATTTTTCCTTTTTTCTTCTCTCTTCTTTTCTTTTCTTTTCTTAATTTTTTTTTCTTTTTTCTTCTTTTTAAGAGAGAGAGGTAGAGTGTGTGACTGGGGCAGTGGGAGGGGGGAAGACGGGCAGAAAGACGATGAGAGAGAATCCCAAGCAGGCTCCATGCCCAGCGCAACCCAGTACAGGGCTTGAGATTATGACCTGAGCCAAAGTGAAGAGCCAGACGCTTAACCGACTGAACCACCCAGGTGTCCCAACTAGGGAAAACTTCTTAAAACTCAGTTGCATTTATATATTCACAATAATTTTGGAGGGAAGAAGGAAATTGATGGGACAAGGTAACGCCCCACTCTACAGTTATATACTAAAACGGTATCTCTCTAACTGGTTGTTAGTCAGAGATGTGCTTTGGATTATTTTCCTGGTTTGTTCAAGATATAAATGAAGTGCCCTGAACTGATGTGACATCATCATCCTGGACAGGTCCAGGAACCTGAGAAGTTTCTGTTTCTTTTATTTTCTTTTTTTTTTTTTAAAGATTTTATTTATTTATTTGACAGAGAGATCACAAGTAGTCAGAGAAGCAGGCAGAGAGAGAGGAGGAAGCAGGCTCCCCGCCGAGCAGAGAGCCCGATGCAGGCCTCGATCCTAGGACCCTGAGATCATGACCTGAGCCGAAAGCAGAGGCTTTAACCCACTGAGCCACCCAGGCACCCTCTGTTTCTTATTCATAGGAATAGCCCAGCAGAAATATACTATGGAAGTTTTAAAAAAAAAGGAACCAAAACAAATTCGTCCTAATGGAGAAGATATCCAGCCTTGGCCAGCCTCTTCTTAATTAAAAAGAAGAGTTGGAAAGACTTGCCTATTTATTTGTTTGTTTGTTTGTTTGTTTATTTATTTATTTTTAAAGATTTTATTTATTTGACAGAAACACAGCCAGAGAGGGAACACAAGCAGGGGGAATGAGAGAGGGAGAAGCAGGCTTCCCGCTGAGCGGGCAGCCTGATGTGGGACTCGATCCCAGGTCTCCGGGATCATGACCTGAGCCGAAGGCAGTCACTTAACCAACTGAGCCACCCAGGCGCCCCAAGACTTGCCTATTTAGAGTTGTTAATGAAACTCTGCTGGGAAAGAAAGTTGGTCAGCTGCTATTAGCAGTGGATTGGGGCAAGCCATTAAATAGGTTCCTTTGGTTCTCAGAATTTGGTTCTCAGAGACTCGTGTTACAGGAAGAAATGGGGGTTTACTTAAGATACTCTCAAGGTAGGAAAGGAAGCAGGACTCTCACAGAAACTTAGCTTCATGGTCCCTCTAGGCACTGGGTCATCTGCTCTGAACATGATTCTTCTTCTCTCTCAGGTTCTGCTTCTCTTTGTATATCTTTGCTTTTTAACTCCTGTTACTAAATGAATTATTTTCTGTAATTCTGCTTATAGTCTAACTGGCCTAGCTAGATACTGTTATCTTTGTTCAGAGCTTTTCTGCAGGGCTGTGTTGTAGGTTTCATGAATTGACTCCTTTGGGTCAAGACCCACTCCCACTCCCACCTTCTGCTCAGGGAACATCATAAGAGAAGCCTGGATATGGGCCTTGTATTGTGTTTTTTCCCAAAGACTCTTACCAAGTTTAAGATCAACCGGTTTATGTTTAAAGTACTTGATAAGAATTTATGTCCGTGACTGGTTTCTGAAATGTCATAGGATAGATCTTGTAAAAACAAGAGCCAGACCATTGTTTGCTTAAAAATAGAACCAAGAGGACTTCAGTATATCAACAGTTTGTTAATAGAATTTGAGAGGTGAAACTTTTCTCACGTCATCTGAATTGGAGTTTGAAGAGATGTTTTGATAGTAGAAATTTGGCCACAAAATTTTAAACCGCCTTACTTTTTCTCACCTTGGCCCCCGTATCTTGCCAGTTCAAGTGCAGATACATTCTGTGAGGGCCAAAGGTTATATGATCACTTCGTCCTAATCTACAGTTGTTAGCCTAAGGACAGACAACCAGAGAGGACAGGTGGTTTTAAAAATGGAGACATCAGTTAAATTTCTCAAAATCATCCCACATGCTACTAAACAGCACTGTCAGTTTTGTTGATAAATACACTGACTGAGGCATTTTTCCATTTCAGTTGACATCTGTCCTCTAGTAGGTGGAGGCCAAGGATGCTGTTTAACATCCTGAATGACTGGACAGTCCCCTACAGAAAAGATGATCCAGTGTAAAATATCGTTAGTGCCAAGTTTGAGAAAGCATGGCTTAGAGGGCTAGCCTACTTTGTTTTCAGAACTTCCTTAAAGATAAAACTAGACTTCTGCCAGGGTGGAGTACCCACGCTCAGCCCATCTTTCCTCCTGGTCACACATAAAGGCCCGGATAGCAGACACACAGCCATTATCTGAGGACTGTGAAAAGCGATAGCAGGCAGACTAGGGCGGGAAATCGTTTCCTGGAAGAACAAATACAGTGGGGAGTTTCCTGTTCTGTTATTTTCTCCTGGATCTCCTTGTTTACGCTTTAAGGCAGTGTAGTTCATGGAACCAACTGCCCGTGGTTGGGGGTTCAAAAGCATTCGCCCCAAAAAACTTCTTTCAGTCTTAAAGGATGCTAGGAAGGGAAAGGGTCACTGCAGGCCAGAGTATGAGAGAAATCTCCACACCACTCCCCCTTTATTCTTTTTTTCCCTTCCCTTCTCTTCCTTTTTACACTCTTTCCCTCTCTCCTGGCATTGGCAGCTACACGTGCTTCCAGATAAACAGTAATTCATTTGTTATTCACTTTAATACTTAAAGAATAAACAAGTGGCTAAGAGTTTAAAATAAAGAGTAAAAACCAGTAATAAAAGGTTGGAAGCTAAATAGGGTAAATGAAAGTAGTAAATTGGTTAAAAAAGTCTTCCCCCAGATCTCTTTTGTAGTATGTGCTACTCAAATAGAAAAAGAAAATAGACTGAGACAATATTAACAATAACTACAACCCATAATTAAAAGATTAAAGGAAATAAACTGTAAAATCAGCAAAAGCACACAATAGACACGTAGTGCAGGGAATGAAAGCATTAGTAAGTTAAAATGTGGCCTCCGCACTGTCCAGTGTCTTTCCCCGCCATATGCTGCTCTTCCGTGGCTTGTGGTTCCATGAGGGTTTCCCTGGGAGCTGACCTCAGGGGATGGAGCAGGGAGCAGAAAGAACCCTGATGTGCACCACCATCCCGCCTAAACTGGAAACTTTTATTCCTGCTGTCAGCCAGAAATTGCTGTCCGATTCACCTTCCTCAGCTGTTTCTTTACATTGCTCCAGATTGCAAGCAGAAATGCACATCCACGGGCCCTCTCCCTCCTTCCTCTGGTATTGTTCTGGTGCTGTTCCTCACCACCTCCTAGTCTTTGTGACACAGGGTTTGCATTTATAAGAGCCTACCACTTAGCGGTGGTTAGCGGCAGTGAAGTAATTTTTCTCTGAGGGAAATGGTGTTTATGAGAGTCAATTTAAACCCTTGCTTTATACCCTGTGCTAACCAGTAGGTTATAAATGTCGTAAAGGCGTTGTCACTGTGTATAGTTGGAGGGGGCTTATATGTCGTGGGGACTGGCCATGGTAGACCTACATGTGATAGATTTCAGCAGCTGTATTTTGATACCCAGTACAATGATGCTTTGTGTAATACCCACCTTTCTAAGAACCAGTGTGCTGTTTTTTTTTTTTTAAGATTTTATTTATTTGACAGAGAGAAACACAGCCAGAGAGGGAACACAAGCAGGGGGAGTGAGAGAGGGAGAAGCAGACTTCCCGCAGAGCAGGGAGCCCGATGTGGGACTCGATCCCGGGTCTCCGGGATCATGACCTGAGCCGAAGGCAGTTGCTCAACCAACTGAGCCACCCAGGCGCCCCATCAGTGTGCTTTCTAAATTGAGTTTTATAGTGTATTCGATGAACAGGAGCAGGGAAAGGGCTTCCTGAATATCCAAAGGGAGCTCATAAGCAGCTTAACATCGTGAGTAAAAGCTTGGGTTTTGGAATCAGAAAGACTTGGTTTCAGATCCTCCCTCTGTCACATGCTGTCTATATAATTTTGGCAAATTATCAAACTTCTCTGGACCTCAGTTCTCTTCCTAATAGTGGTAGCCATTGCACAGTTTGAGGATGAAAAAGAAACAGGCTTGGGAACATGGAAATAATGCACATAATGTCTGGTTCATGGTCAGGTGTCATCAAAGGATGAGCTAGTGCTTCTGTTTCTTTGTGGTCAGAGTTTTTTCATACACTAAATTACCTGGCGGAGAAGGGATTAGCAAGGGTACCTCTGTAACCTGATAGATTAAAAAACGATTATTCTAATGCTGCCTTTATGTAATTATTTCTCATTGGAAGCAGTGTCTTTTCTGCATTATAGATATCATTGAAATGGATTCCAAGCGTGTACCTCGGGATAAGTTGGCCTGCATCACCAAGTGCAGCAAGCACATCTTCAATGCCATTAAGGTCACCAAGAATGAGCCGGCCTCAGCCGATGACTTTTTACCAACTCTCATCTACATTGTCCTGAAGGGCAACCCGCCACGCCTTCAGTCCAATATCCAGTATATCACCCGCTTCTGCAACCCAAGCCGATTGATGACTGGAGAGGATGGCTACTATTTCACCAATCTGGTAAGTATTTGACTTCTTGGAGTTACGGAGAAGAACCATGAAGGTACTTACTTTATGGCTGTGACAGGTCACTCACAGGCCTGTGATAGTTTCATGCCCCTTAGTCGCATAGCTGAGGATGCTTGCTTGCTGCCAGATAGCACACATGACCACGCCATGCAGACACCCCCACCTCTCGGTGCTTGACCAGAGATCGTGGTCCTGGGACGGAAAGCATGATGGCCGCGTGGAGGAGTCTCTGCCGCTCCTGGCCATCACCCCCCTCCCCAGGTCGTGGGTAAAAGGGCCATTCACTTAGGTGGGCTGTTGAACCATGAATGAATCAGACCATGGATTTTGATTTCTTAAAAGACTTGGGAAGTATTTTTTACTTTATTTCTACAAGTGATCTCTTGGAACTAAATACAGAGATTTTAAAAGGGTTGGTTTAGAGGATGTGAAATGATTATTAACAGTGCTAATTGATTCTTGGTAAGGCAGTATTAAAATATGCATGTCTAAAGAGTAAGGCTGAATACTTCCTTTTCCTGACTACCAAACTGTTTTTTGTTTTTTCAGGTTTTTTTTTGTTTGTTTGTTTTTGGTTTTGGTTTTGGTTTTGGTTTTTGGTTTTTTTGCTTTAGACTAGATTTCCTAACGAATTTGAGCCTGGAAACACCTTAAATGCTTTCTTGTGTTCGAAGTTGTACAGGGAAATAGGGAGAGGAGGGAGCCTGGTGACATAAGGAAGCGTTTCTATTAAATTGTCTAAGACGACAGTACTTGAATCTTCAAGGCTTCCAGAAATTTGTTGTGATTTATTTTTACATCCCAAATATGTGTTCATCTTTGTACCTAATTTTGTATTGTGTTTTCCTTTAAGTGGTTTCCCAAAAGTGTATAAGCTTCCGGTCCCTCAAAACCTGGACCTGCCCCTACCACTCACCACCCTCAGCCGTTGGGTTCAGCTGCTTGGCTTGGAAATGTTCTTTTCCTTTTTTCAGGTTCTTATTTAGATTTATTTAGAAATGTATTGTTTCATATGGGACTATAAAGGAGACAGGGTTGGCTATGAGTTGTACTTTTTGAAGCTGAAGTCCATGGTGGCTCATTAGACTGTTGTGTCTCCTTTTGATTCTATTTTAAATTCACTGTAAGAAAAGGATTTAAAATTTTATATTTGATCATCTGAAGCTTTCCTTGTGTGACTATAGTAAATAACATTCTGGGGCTTTTGTTTGTTTTTGTAGTGCTGTGCTGTGG
Source organism: Spilogale gracilis (assembly GCA_004023965.1). Lineage (NCBI taxonomy): Eukaryota > Metazoa > Chordata > Mammalia > Carnivora > Mephitidae > Spilogale > Spilogale gracilis. The sequence continues at coordinate 39,960 of PITA01008663.1, read as the reverse complement.
CTTTCATTGAGAAATTAGATGCTCAGTCTTTGAATTTAAGTCAGGAAGATTTTGATCGATACATGTCCGGCCAGACTTCTCCCAGGAAGCAAGAATCTGAGAACTGGTCTCCTGATGCTTGCTTAGGGGTTAAGCAAATGTATAAGAACTTGGATCTTCTGTCTCAGTTGAATGAACGGCAAGAAAGGATCATGAGCGAAGCCAAGAAACTTGAAAAAGATCTAATAGAGTGGACAGATGGAATTGCAAAAGAGGTTCAAGACATTGTTGAGAAATATCCACTTGAAATTAAGCCCCCAAATCAATCTTTAGCAGCTATTGACTCTGAAAATGTTGAAAATGATAAACTTCCTCCACCATTGCAACCTCAGGTTTATGCAGGATGATAAAAATTTACATGGATAGTATTTATTTGAGCCTAAATTGTAGCTAGCCCTTACTACAGTCCATGATTGGAATCTAGACTATAACTTAATTGCTTATAAATGTTGGAGCATTTTTAAAGGTACAGTTTGTGGGGATTGTTTTGTTTGTTTTGTTTTGTTCTTCCTGGCAGGGGAAGCTTAGTAAATAATAAAATACTATTTATTTGAGTTGCTGAAATAGATTTGTTTAAGGTTTATGTAAAAGTTTTGTCTAAATCTGTTTTTTCTCCATGATTTTCCTATGTGCTTCCTCTGTGGCATTCACTGTGGTTTGGATTTGGGTAAATAAGTAATTGCCTTTAAAGGATAAAACAAATGAATGCTACAAAATGTATGTTTAAGGGAATTCAGTGGTACCACTATTCTACAGTTTGAAATATTTTATAATTGTAAAGATAGACGATATATTGATAAGTAAATATGTAAAATTGTAAATATGTAAAAACAAAAAAAGGAATGGTGTCTGCTGTGCATGGCATTTCATGTGTTAAGTTGTTTAGTTTAAAATGAAGTATATTGAATGTTTGCCTTTAACTCTCTTTTATTTGGTTTGCCCCACTTAAATGAATGTAGAAGTGTTTAGTCATACTGCCCTTAAAATCTTGACTCCATCTTTAACAGTATGTTAGCCCTGACCTAGGTTCTGTACAGTCCGAGACTGTGACACCATTGAGGTTCAGAATAATTTTTAGGTCACATAAAGTTGCTGTTCAGGATAGTCATATGAAGACTTTGAACCATGCATCTTGCACCTTTTTCCTCCACTCATTCAGGAAATATTTATAAGTTCTTTGCAAAGGAGCTGATGCTGGGTCTGGATCAGATGACAGGAATGAACGAACAGGACTCCACTGGGGAGAGCCGATGGGGGATCCCTCCGAGCTCTAACGTGCACAGGTGCCTTTCTGCCTCTGTAGCGGACTTTTACCTTGATGGACAACCCGGACACACGTCCTGTAAACCTCTTCCAGGGTTTCTCAACCTCAGTACTACTGACATTTGGGGCCTGAGGATTTTTTGTTATGGGGGCTTCCCTGTGCATTGTGAGGTGTTTAGCAATATTCCTGGCTTCTAAACCCACCAGACACTAGTGGCACCCTCCACGGTCGTGAAAAATCATCTCCAGACATTGCCAAATGTTTCCAGGTTGGAGGGGGTGTGGCAGAATCGCCCCTGGTTAAGAATGACTGATCTGTTTCGTAAGTGAGGAAGTTATCCTGCTGGTGGTCAATAGGATGTAACCAAAGAATAGTGCATTAAATGCACAGTACAGTTAACCGATAGTCATTGAGGCTTTACAGCCACTGGCACTGTGGATCCTTTCCTAATCCTAATGGAACCCTTTGTAACCTAAATATGCCATGTATGATCCTCCTTCCAATCAGTGATTTCTACAGATTACCAGTGGACCTGTGAAATTGTGCATAATTCCCAGGACACCTTTCTAAAAACGTCACATCACAAGCAGTTAAACGGTTTCTTTGCTTTCCCGGTATCTTCCTAATAGCGTACCACAGATTTGTAGTGCAATAATTTTGGAATAAAACTAGGGTGAGTATACAACTTTTTATCCTTTACTTAAATTTACATGTTAAGATCCATCCGGTTGACACACCTGTTGTCATAAAGCACTGAAGACGTGAAGCGGTGACCTGAGTCAGCAGTCACAGAGCTCACGTGTAGTGCAGTGACTTCTGTCAAATGCCGGTAAGAATCTGCACTTAGAAACTCAGGCCCCACTGATTTCTGTAGAAGGCGTTCCCCTTTTTCCTTTGTTCTTTTCTATGTACTTTCTAGGTGCTAATCCAGGTATATACACTCTTACTTCTCCTGGGAATATACAGTTCTTTTAGTTGTTGTACACTATATTTGTTAAATAAAATGTGCATATTGGCCTCCCACAAAAGCTGTCTTCTTTTGATTTCTTACATATCGTTAAAGTAAGTTGTTGAATTGATTTCTTTGTATATTTCATATTAGTGAATTCTTTAGATACGAACTCTTGTCTTAGGCTTATATTTCTCTTAAGTCAGCTTCAATACTGTGGCCACAGTTTCTGTCTTCTCAAAAAGGATGCGTTGCTATTTTATGTACTGTGAATGTAACTGGAATAAACCTTTGGAACCGATATCCTTATTAATAAGGTTTCGTGATCCATCCCTCTTCCAAGTAGATTGATTTTTAGTTCATCCTAGGAAAATGACATTACTGATACTCTCATGTTACAAAGTTCTCCTGTTTAAGCCACAGCCATCATTACCATTACCATTCCAAAAAGGAAACATTAGAGACATTCCAGTTAAAATTAAGAACAGGGAAGGATGTTTGCTGTCGCTACTATTTGCATTGTTCTCAAAGTTTTACCCCAGGTACTTAGTTTTCAAACAGAAATAAAGGGGGGCTAATGTTTTTTTTTTTTTTAAGATTTTATTTATTTGAGAGAGCATGAGAGGGATAGGGGTGGAAGGAGAGGGAGAAGCAGACTCCCCGTTGAGCAGGGAGCCCACCTCCGCTGCCGGACTCCATCCCAGGACCCTGGGATCCCGACCTGAGTCAAAGACAGACACTTGACACACTGAGCCACCAGGCAAAGGAGGCTTAATCTAATCAATATAGAAATGTTCTAGCCTGGTGGTTGAGGACATCAACTGGAGCTAGGAGGCTTGGTGTCAGTTTTGAGTTTTGGCTGCCACTTAGATATTAGCTCTTTGGTCTTGGGCAAGTCCCTTGTATTTCATATCTCTAATCTGTAAATTGGGATAATAATCATGCCTGCTTTGGGGCGCCTGGGTGGCTCAGTTGGTTGAGCGACTGCCTTCGGCTCAGGTCATGATCCCGGAGTCCAGGGATCAAGCCCTGTATCGGGCTCCCTGCTCGGTGGGAAGCCTGCTTCTCCCTCTGTCACTCCGCCTGCTTGTGCTCCCTCTTTAAAAAAAAAAACCCTTTTTTACTTTTTGGCACAGTAATCCCATTTCTAGAAGGCTATGATAAGAAAATAATTTTTAAAAAACATAGTAAAAATGTGTATAAAAATATTGACTACAGAAGTTAAAATTTTCAGTGTTTAAATTGTGTAGAGGGGGATGTTTAAATTCAATAGTAATTATGTAGATTATCCTAGCATGATGTTAAGCATATTCCAAGTTTGTTTTACAATTCCATACAATGCCAGAAAAAAGGAAAGAAATACAGCCAAATCTCACCAGTAGTTAACATTGGGTTGGTTATTACAAATGGACTTAATTTTCTTTGTAATATTTTCTAAATTTTCCCAACTTTACACAATGCCACGGTTGTTTTATAAAAATTGAAGAAAATTATTCTAAGAGTATAAGAACTAAAGCTATCCAAGCCACCACACAATACAGAATTGTAATAGTGCATACTAGCTTTTAAAGGGAAATGTTTGTTTTAAAAATGACACAGTTCATCCCTAAAGAAAGTTTCCCAGGGCCAATACAGAACGCTGCCACTAGGGGTAGAATCACCGTCTTGGAAGGTTCGGAGACCTACACCTCCTTAAAAGAATAATGAGCTGTCTGCATGGTTAGTGGCTCAGTTGGTTAAGGGACTGCCTTCGGCTCAGGTCATGATCCCAGAGACCCAGGATCGAGCCCCACATCGGGCTCCCTGCTCGGCGGGAAACCTGCTTCTCCCTTCCTCACACCCTCTGCTTGTGTTCCCGCTCTGGCTGTGTTTCTCGCTGTCAAATAAATAAAATCTTCAACAACAACAACAACAAAAACATGTCTGGTTTAAATTCCCTCTACACAGTACAGACCTGCTGAATGGTTTCACTGCCGGAAGAAAACTGCTCCCTCCCTTAGTGAAAAGTCAATGAAGCTGAAAGAAATCTAGTTCCTTGGAACTGGAGTGGCAGCTAGAAGAGTGATAAGCATTCTTAAATTTGGAGGCATCTCACCGAAGCACTGTGTCCATTGTCAGAATTAACCTGAATTTCTGGTGACTGGGTGGGGTAGGGGAAGGGGAGGAGTCTTGTCATTTTCTCCTGATTTGAAATTTCAGAGGGGTGGGCGGGCGTGATGGCTATCTCAAGTGCAAACTTTCTCTTATCATCTCATAAGTAATAGTGAAGCTCTGTCTTTCCGAAAGGTCTGTCTTTACTGTGTTCAGATGAACCAGTCAGCAGGGTTCTGAACTAGGTGGTCTGCTCAAGGTCCTTGAAAACTGTGTTAAGTCTATGCCCTATATGTGTCTCAGCCCAGACTGCATATAGAGAAAGGTGCTGGAGGGGCTGCAAAAGGGCACACGTCCCAGAGCTTGCCTTCAGCGTTTTTACAGTCGGGAGAAAGAAGTTTGCAAAAGCATGAAAAATTAAATAGCTCAAGAGTTGTTGGGTGTAAGCTACAAGGAAGTGATGCTGTTTAGCTGCCCGTGGACTGATGACAAAATCTCACATGTATTTAGCCCTAATGTACTTGTGTAGGCTAAGCAGGCATTTAAAAGGTATTACCTCTTAAATGGGTCTGATAAACCGAGTCTGGCAGGAATAATAAGGGGTAACATTAACTGGTGCTTGGCACATGCCAGTCGCTCTGCTCATGCTTCACGTGGAGGAATTCATTTAATCCTGCAGGTGAGTAATTCTAATTATCCTGAGGCACGAAGAGCAAGCCGGTGCATGGAAATGAGAGGGTCTTGCTCTAGATCACAGAGCTGAAGTGGGGAGCCAGGATTCAAACCTGGGCAGATGAGCTCCAGGGCCCCCACTCTTTTTATTTATGTTTTTATTGTGGTAACAACACTTAACATAAAATCTTTCTGCTTCACAAATTTTGACGTGTAGCACTGCTATTGTTGACTCAAAGTAAAATGTTGGACAGCAGCTATTTAAGGCCCTATTCATCTTTATTCATGGACTCTTTTTAAGACTGTTGATTAATTAACTCTCAATTTTCTATCCCCCTGCCAGCCCCCTATAACCACCATCTCAAGCTTTGATTTTATGAATTTGGCTATTTTAGATACCTCATATAAATGAAATAATGGCTTATGTCCTAAGGCCCACCCAGGTTGTCCCATTTTTGCAGAATTTAATTTTTTTTTTTTTTAGGTCAAGTAGCATTCCACTGAATTGTATACACATTTGTTCTTTTTTTTTCCTTTTTTAAAATATTTTATTTATTTATTTAGAGTAGGGTAGGGTACGAGCAGAGGGAGAGAAAATCTCAAGCAGGCTCCAAGCCTAGCATGGAGACCAACATAGGACTTGAACTCAGGACTCTTGAGATCGTGGCTGGAGCCAAAACCAAGAGTCAGATGCTTAACTGACTGGGCCACCCAGGTGCTCCTATACATTATCTTCTATCCATCCATCTTCCATTCATCTGTTGGTGGCCATTTAGGTTATTTCTATGTCTTAGCGATTGTGAATAGTGTCACAACGAACACAGAATTGCAGATAGGTCAAGATCCAGACTTCTAGTTCTTTTGGATAATACACCCAAAAGTGCTGGATCATATGGTAGTTCTATTTTTAATATTTTGAGGAACTTCCATACAGTCTTCCATCGTGGCTGCACCATTCTACACTCCCACAGAGTCCCCCATTTCTAAACACCATTTTATAATACTAATTCTTCCCAAGATCTCAGAGAACTGAGAAAGGAAATGGTAGGCATTGGAGCGTTAGCCCTTGGATGTTGGGCAGATGAGATTTGAAGAGTCTTTATTACGGACAAAATGAAAAAGAGGAAAGGATGCTTTAAGTGGGATGCGGTTGTCAGGTCATTAGTTATTGGGCGATTAGGATGACAGCTACAGTACTTGATTCACGTTTTAACAATCTGTCAATTCCCGAAGAGCCACGAATTTCTAGCGGACCGTGAGATGCAACAGAATTGCCCTGAGCTGGCCAAAGCCTGAAGCAAGGGTCAGAAAATATGGCCTGCAGCCATATCTGCCCCACCATCTGCTTTTGTAAATAAGGTTTTATTAGAATATGGCCACTCCCATTCATTCAATGGCTTTCACAGTACATGGCAGAAATAAGTAGTTGCAACAGAGACCATACGGTCTATAAAGCTTAAAATATTTTTTTTGCAGAAAAGTTTGCTGACTTCTGGTCTAATGTATTCTAGTGATTATTATTTTTTCTTCTGAATTTTTACTTTGAGAAATGTCAAATCTACAGAAATATTGCAAGGATACTATAATGAATATTTATATGCCCTTCTCCTTGATTCACCACTTAACATTTTGTCATATTTGTTTCCTCTCTCTCTCTTAGGTGCAGATAACTCAATATTTCTCTTTAGTATATATCTCAATAAATATATGTGTATATAGATTATATATATATATATATATGTGTGATACACATAATACATTATTATGTATCTCCTAAGAATTTCACATCGCCACAGAAATTTAACATTGTTTCAATAAGCAGATCACATCCAAATTTTCCAATCCAGGTTCCTGTGCAGGATTACAGTTGCTTTTAGTGGTCATGTGTCTTTAGGGGTCTTTTTTTTTCAAGATTTTATTTATTCATTTAACAGAAACACAGCGAGAGAGGGAACACGAGCAGAGGGGTGAGAGAGGGAGAAGCAGGCTTCCCGCCAACCAGGGATCCCGATGTAGGGCTCGATCCTGGATCATGACCTGAGCTGAAGGCAAGATGCTTAATGACTGAGCCGCCCAGGTGCCCTTCTTTAGCGGTTTTTAGTCTAAAACAGTTGCCCAGCCTTATTTCTTATTGACAGATAAAACTGTAAGATACTGAAAGTGTGTACACGACGATGATTCGATATCCATCGTGGAAGGATTCCTATCTGTTTTCATGACATGGATGCATTTGAAGAGCGTGCACTAGATATTTTACAGAAAGTCCCTCATCCTGGATTAGTTTTCTCATTTCCTGAGGATTAGATTCAGGTTTTAGTAGTTTGGCAGGAATGCCAAAGAGGTGATGGATGTGTCCTTGTGTCAGGGCCCCTCATCGGGAGCCCAGTTATTGTTAATGCGGCAAAACCCCCTGATGGTAGTAGTCAAGTGGTTTTGACTTGTTAAAGACCCCAAAATGACAAGACTCAACATGGCGATGCTTACAAACCTACAATTTATTCATGGGAAGGGCTACAGAGGTAGCAACAGCATTAAAGGAAAGGAAATGTATCACAGCTGAAAGCCGTCTTACCCCATGGATCTGGAAAATGCAGGTGCAAGGTCCTATTACCTCTCTCGGTTTGGGAACCATATACACGTGCACAGAACACCCCGGAAGAGGCCCTCTGTACCTTACACTTCTCCCCCCTCCCTCCTCCCTGTGACCCCTGGTGACTTCTATTCCACTTTCTGTTTTAATTAATTTGCCTATTGTAACTACTTCATAGAAGTTAAAGTATACACTATTTTTTTCCTTGTGTCTGGCTGATTTCACTTATCATCATGTTTTCAGGGTTCATCCATGTGGTAGCATGTATCAGAATTCCATTCCTTTTAAAGATGACATTCCTTTGTATGCATCTGTCAATTTGTTGGTCTTTTCATCTGATGGTGGACATTGGGGTCGTTTCCACATTCTGACTATTGCAAGCAATGGTGCAATGAACACTGGTATGGAAGTATCTGTTTTAGTTCCTGCCTTTAATTCTTGGTGGCATCTACCTAGGATTGGAATTGATGGGTCACATGGTGATTCCATGTCTAACTTTCTGAGGATCTGCCAAACTGTTTTCCATAGTGCTCAGTTCACTTGTTGGCTCTGCAAAAAAGAGGAGCTTTTGGCGAACAGGATGATCTGAGTCAAAGCTAAGAGACCATGTTTATTCTCAAGTTTCTCACATGGCATGGAAATTGGGTGAGATTTTCCCTTTTAGCAAGCTATTCCCTCCCTTACCCCCGGGGAGCAATCCCATCTTCTTCCACATACTGCTGATCTGTGTCCAGTCCATTATCTCTGAAGTAAGTTCCTGTGGTTCCCCACTGGGCACGCGGTGCTGCTGGTAGCAACAGGATATGGGAAAGAACCTCCCCTTCAGTTCATCTTGAGGGTCTGATTGGATCTGTGCAGAGAAGAGCAGCTATCCCATCCACGAGGCTGCAAAACATCTCAGCAGTCAGCCCCATCTGCCGATCTCTTTGAAATCCTTCAATTAGGTCCCGATCTATGGACATGGTATCTTGTGGAATATTTCTGGAGCCCTTCACTGAAGTTCCAGTGCAGACTGGACCAGGTCCAGTGTTGACAGAGGAAAGGGTACAGCAGGGAAGACCCCTGGGTAGGGTCCTCTGTCCTGGCCCCTCTCCTCTGACCTGACTCCGGCACAAAAACATGGCAGGTAACAGAGACATCACTACAGCATATATTCACAAATCACACATTCCAATCAAAAATCACATACTCCAACTTTTTTAAAAAAGATTTTATTTATTTCAGAGAGAGAGAGAGAGAGAGAGAGAGAACGCACAAGAAGAGGGAGGGGCAGAGGGAGTGGGAGAAGCATACTCCCTAGTGAGCAGGGAGCCCAATGCAGGGCTCGAACCCAGCACCATGAGATCATGACCTGAGCCAAAGCAGATGCTCAACTGACTGAACTATTCAGGCGCCCCAACATATCCCAACTTTTGCCCAGATTTCGATTTTGGCCCCTTTCACAGTAGCGTCCCCATGGCCCCCTGAGCTAATTCTATTGCCCCTACAGAGCTTGTTAGCAGGCCTAGGCAACACTGCAAATTTGCTCCTATACCCAGGAGACCTACAAGAGTTACCCTCCACCCTTGGCCATTCCACCACATGTTGATAAAAGAGCTTAAGAACTGCCCTGGCAGTTGGGTCAAGAGACCCATCCTTTCTCCATTAAGACCTTGATTTTTTTTTTTTTAAGTAAGGAATGTCAATCATTTTTAAATTTGAATTTAAGTTTAAAATAGAAATAATACCAATCTTAAAGAAAATTTGCAAATATGGGACAAAGAACTACAACCTTTATATTAAAAGTGGGTATTTGGGGGGGTGCCTGGGTGGCTCAGTGGGTTGAGGCCTCTGCCTTCCGCTCCGGTCATGATCTCAGGGTCCTGGGATCGAGCCCCGCATCGGGCTCTCTGCTCAGCAGGGAACCTGCTTACCCTTCTCTCTCTGCTGTCCTCTCTGGCTACCGGTGAACTCTGTCTCTGTCAAATAAATAAATAAAATCTTTAAAAAAAAAAGTGGGTATTTGGGAATCCAGTGTTGTAGGGCTCACTGGAAACTTTGTCTTTCCCTAAGCCTTGGGATTTTCCATCCTAGGGCCATTGAGACTTAGTTGTGGGATCCCCAGATTTCGATAAAATTCTATCAAAGTTTGGTGGCATTCTGTCAGCTTCCTCCTTTTTCATGACTTTTAAAATTAACTATGTAGAGATTTTTACATGATTAGAGCCGGAACTGTCGGTCCCTTTCTTACTTTGATTTTCTTTCTTTTGTAAAGTTCTAACCTTTTCGAAAACAGCTTTGTTGAGATATATTTCCTATACATAAAGCCACCCAATTAAAGGGTACCAATAAATGGTTTTCAGTGTATTCACATAGCCCTGCAACCATCACCACGATCAATTTTCAGGGGTTTTTATTGGCCCCCCCAAAAAACCCTGTCCCCCTGTAGTTACCACCTCCCACCTTCACCAACTACTAAATCCACTTTCAGTCTCCATGGGTTTGTCATTCTGGACATTTCCTAACAATGAAATCATATAATACGTGCTCTTTTATGATTGATTTCTTTCATTTATCATAATGGTTTCAAGGTTCGTACCATGTTGGAGCATGTATAGGACCTCATTCCCTTTCATGGGTGAAAATGTTCCGCTGTATGGATGGCCTACATTTTGTTTGCCCATTCCTCAGTTGATGAACATATAGGCTGTTTCCAGTTTGATTGCTTTTTCTTTTTGGCTCTTCTGATGCCACTCATAAATGTCGGTATACACATTTTTGTGTTGTTTTAATTCTCTGGGGTCTCTAGGAGTGGAATGGCTGGGTCAGGTGTTCACTCTCTGTGTCACTTTTTGAGGAACTGCTAGTCTGTTTTCCGAAGTGGCTGTGCCACTGATTTTTAAAAATTTTGAAATCCTCTACGTGGTAGTTGGGGTAAGGATTCAAGGTTGCCTCTTTTACTCCCTTCCATGGTCTCAACAGCAAAGTCACATCCGGCGCCAGCGCGGTGGGACTCCTTGGATTAACTACAGCGTTGGTTGGTCGATCATAGCCTGGGTGAGGGACATCCCATCCGGAAGCTTCATTCTGTCCTTCTGTAGGTAGCTCAGCACTGCCTACACCTGCACTGTTTTCGTGGCTTCAGCGAGTGTTGACAAGGGAGGGGCACTGAGATTGCCCTTTTCTTAATCCATTCTAGAAGTCCAGTGGCTTCCTCTGGAACTATCCTCACAAAGGTATTCACCAATATTTGGTGAGCACAAATATTCCCCTTTGGTCAGAAATGTTCAAAGCAGAGACATTGGTCCTTGTTCTAAAATTCTCAGGAGTCATCTTCACAAAGGTTTATTAGGGTGATGTCTGTAAAGGTCTAGAAAATGCTTTAGCTCCTTCGCCGAATAATCGCTTCTTTCCATGGTTTCTAGTCCTCCCTCGTCATCTTGCCTCACCTGAATTATCTTTTTGGTTGCCATGCATCTCACAGAACTCGCTGATTCATCAAATATTACAGCGCCCGCCAGAAGGGGCATAGCTCACCCCAAGGAGATTCCGAACTTACTTTCATCTTGCTGATGTTCAAAGCAGCAACCACAGAACTGAATTTTTAGCTGACCCGACATCAGTTTGCACTTCTCTTCTGGTCCATTTTTTTCTGGCTCCTAAGGTCCAGAATCTTTCATTTCCAGATTTCATTGGAATATTTTCCTACCTGTGTCTAATTTCAAAGCCTGTGCTACTTCAAACCAAGACTGACTTGTTCATTTTAAGCCTCTTTATCACAGTCACCCTTTTCCCTTTTTCTTTCTAGTAATGCCCTGCTATTACAGGAAAAAAATACAATTCAGCAGTGATATATTTTTGTGATTTTTTTCTCAGTCTCAGAATTTAATAACACATTAATTTTAAATATAGCAGTAATATTTAAGTAACAGATATGCTAAAGGCTGTCTCAGAGCAAGAGGTCTGCTGGAAAGACAAGTAGAGTGTTACCCTGTCTGAATCAGGACAGAATGCACTTTCCCCCTCAGGGCAGGAACCAGCAACATGTGCCTGGAGCCCTTTGGAGCAGGGAGCCCAAAATAGAGTCTCTGCTAGTTTCCTTTTTAATATTTTGCTGGTCAGAGGCATATTCCTGTTCTGTAACTAGCCCCAACTGTAGAACATCTTGGCTTTTATTGTACCTTGATCAGAGGTCAGTACCCTGCAGTAACTCTGACAATCAGCTCAGGTCCTACTGCAGTTAGCTCTCACAGCACACAACTTTTCAGATAGCGCTTTACAGTTTACAGAGCGGAGGCTTTCTACCGACTTGACTAAACTGGTTTTATCATCCCCACTTCAACAATGAACATGAGGTTCAGAGGGCTTGTGACTTGCTCAAGGCATCTTTGAAGTACCCAGTGTGCTCCTTCCTCATTCTAGCCTCTTAATACTGAACATGAGGTTTGTGCACCTTTTTCTCATTTTTTTCCTGAGTGCTACCAGTCATGTACGCATCTCTAAGCAGTATGTTGATTAGATTATGTTTGGGGGATTTTATATAACAGAATTACCCGGCAATGTATCATTTTGTAGCTTGCTACCGCCTCCCCCCGCCATTGCAGCCTTAGGGTGAGCCCCATTGTTGTCAGCTGTTTTCAACAATTTTTATTGTTGAAACTGATTATATAAGAATATACTGTAGTCTATTTTTACATTTGACCAAACGGGCATTTGTGTTCTTTTCCAGTTCTTAGTGGCTACAAAAAATGGTGCTATCAGCATTCTTTATTATGACAGTCTACCTGCGAAGATGTGCCATTGTTCTTCCAGGGTCGCACATTCTCCAGAAAGGACGTGTATCTTCGAATTTACTGGATAATGCCAAATTACTTTACAAAGTCACTGCATTAAATTACACTCGCACGGGCGGTCACTAATACACGAGCGCCGACACCCAGCATACACACCTGTGTATGCACACACCCTATACTCACAACCACCGCACACCACACTAAACGCGCGCGCAGATCCACAGACGTGCACAGTACACGGTCGTTACAGAACGCACACCGGCACACAAGCGCACACACGCGCACCACGCACGCACACCTCCCATAACGGCTCTTAACACCACCGCGTTCGTACACAGTCGCACGGAAAAGCATGACACGCGCTCCACGTCTGCGCGCACGCAGCCCTCGTATTTACACGCAAGCCCCCAACGTGACCCAACGAGGGGGCGTGGTCTCTGCCGCTCTCGACTGAGGAATCTTGTCCCGGCCGCGCCGCCGTCGGACGCCAGGTGGCGGAGGTCACGGCAGCGTTGGCGGTGGCGTTTTTTCCTACCCGGAAACCACGGCTGTCGGACCCCGAGACGAGTGTGTGTCGCCACGGCGTGAGCCGAACTGGCCTCTGGGCCTCTTCTGGGCCCCGTGGAGCCCGACGCCGCCCCCGGCGCGGCGGGGAGGATGGTGCCGAGCGGCCCCGGGCCCGCCGCGCGCCGCCGCGAGTGAGCTCTGAGCGGTCGCGGGCGTTCGCCGACCAGCTGGCCCGGCTGGGCCCGGGGCGCGCCGCTGCCCACCGGGGCGGGGTGAGCCGGGGCTGGCGGGCAGGGGTCGGGACTCGGCCGGGGCTGATCGCGGGGCCGGGTGGGGGCCGCGCCGGTTGGGACCCGTCCTGCTGGCCCGGTGTCTTCGCCGCGTCTTGGGGCGGCAGCCCCTGCTCCAGTTCCCGGTGGGGGTCGCTCCGCGGTAACCCAGGTCTGGCCTGTGCCTCCGGCCTGGGCCTGATCACCCGCCACCGGGGTTGGTCCGCCCGCATGCCCGGAGCGAGGGTGCCCTGCCGCCCTCGAGATGGCGGGACTTCCCACGTAGGGACCTGAGGCCTGGATAATTTGGATTTGGCACGGGTAACGTTTTGGTAGTTTGCCATTTTTGACTTTGGGTCGTGTTTGCGTTACTTCTCCATTTGCAAATTATTCACATCTCAAAGAAGATGGGAGAGAGGGGTTCGCGTATGTGCAGAAACTTTAAATAGTGGAATTTTATGTTTCAAGCTTGATAATACCCAGAGGTAAGGCGGATTATTATCTTCACTCATATTTTAATAAATTAAGGAGTGGCTTCGGGGTAATGTAGAGGCACGTAGTTTTGTTTCTTTTGATAAGCACCGTTAGGAATAAAACCAAGCCTCCTGTGCTGTTTTGAGTTGTGTGAGCGCTATAACTGGGGGACAGCTGGTGAGGGGGCCTTCGTTGAAGAATCCGTTGCCTGTAGTTGTTAGATTACAGCCCTCAATGATCAATGGGGAGCTTCTTTGCAGCCTGCTTCAAAGCTAGAGATATTGCGGCTCCTCCTGAACTGCTGCTTTCCTGCCTCAAAGGTGAACCATTGTGGGAGGTAGTGGGAGGAAAAATTCCAGTCTTGGCATTTGAATAATTTGATGATGAATATTTAACAAATTGTTTTGTCCCCCAAACTCTGGTTAGCTTGGGGTCTGAGCATTTGCGTGCTGTCTATATGAAATTGCTTGAAGGGTAAGAATACCTTCCATCTTCCCCCATTTGAGAAAAGGAAATTGACCTGTTGTGCAGCTTAGATGTACTTCATGGTGCCAAGCCTGTTTTCTCTCTAGGATAAGGAGGCATTGTGTTGACTTCCTAGTGAAGGTGTGGGAAGAATTTCTGTGGCCTCACTGAGGTGGACTGGAAGTAGGGGCTGTCACCCACGTCTGGGTACTGAGATCCCCAAACGCTGATGGAACACATCTCCATTTAGGCGGTAGCTGCAGCTGCTGGGGGGAAGAGAGACAGGACCTTGGTGCAAATAGTTTTTGCCCGCAGGGAACATTACTTAAAGAAAGCAATAGACCATAAAAAGTGTCGGGAGGGGAAAGCCATATGGAGATAACGACTATTAAGGGTTTTGTTATGGTTAAGTTTCATAAAGGAAGTGGCTTTTGAGGTGGACCTCAAAGGATCTGGAGGATTTGGATCTTTCAAAATTAACTGGGAAATGAAAAAGCTAGGGCCAGTTAATGGAACGGCACTCAGACTAGGTAGCTGGACAGTGGGATCCTAGAATCATTGACAAAGGAAGTGGATTAAATGCTTTTCTTCTTCTTCCTCTTCTTCTCCTATTTTCCCTCCTCCTCCTTTTTAGGATTTATTTATTTGGGAAGGGGGGAGGGAGAATCCTCATGCAGACTCCCCACTGATCGTGGAGCCCAACTCCAACTCTGCGCTCCATCCCAGGACCCTGAGATCATGACCTGAGTTTAAATCAAGAGTCAGACGCTTAACTGACTGAGCCACCCAAGTGCTCCAGTTAAATGCTATTCTAAACCAAAAAAAAAAAAAAAGCATCGGCTTCGCAGTCTAGCTTCTGGTAGATTTCTGTTTTTTTTTTTTTTTTTTAAGATTTTATTTATTTATTTGACAGAGAAACACGAGAGAGGGAACACAAGCAGGGGGAATGAGAGAGGGAGAAGCAGCCCTCCTGCCAAGCAGGGACTCCGGGATCATGACTCGAGTCCAAGGCAGTTGCTCAACCAACTGAACCACCCAGGCGCCCCAGATTTCTGGGTTCTAAAGAATTGTTTTCATCTGGTGGGTTTCTTTTGTTCAGTTATGCAGCCAGTGACATAAAGCAGTGCTTAACGTATTTTAAGGACAGTGAAAAGGCTGCTGATGGTGATTTCTGTCTGGTATTAATGATCAGGAAATCGAATTTGGTGTCTGCAAGTTGTTTCTGTGCCTGTGTTTAGTTTGCGAGAACACAGCTCTGGTATTGTCTCTGCTGCTGTGCTACTTGCCCAGTGACGGATGGTAAGCTCTTCAGCCAGTTCCTGTGTGTTTGTACTGACATCTAGTTCACTTCACAGACATGTGGTTTGTTTCTTTTACCCAGTATTGTCAAGAACCTTTGAAGCTATTCAAATAGGATACCATGTAATTGGTTCGCAGCATTATGATGGGTCTCAGGACCTCACTGACTTCAACCTTATCCTTTCTTTAAACATTGCTCAGGACTGCACCCTCTTACCGTTTTAATGCTTCTTTTAGACGACTTTTCTGTCTCTACCCGCTGCTCTGTCTCCTTGTTAGCGATAAGCATCTAAAAAAGAGTGGTTGTAACAGGGGCCACAGCATCACATTAGTCCAGGGATGGACAGTATGCGTCTGTGGGATGTTTTTTGTCAATAACATGCTGCAGAATTCTGTTGCCACATAAGAGGGTTTTTTAAAAAATTATCTTACTATGACATTCCAATTAAAAATTTTTAAAAAAGGATATGTGGAATTGAAGTAACGAAATAGATGAAATAGATGATCGTAGGGGAAAAAAGAGGCAAACCAAGCAACTTTAATTTTTTAAACTTTAATTATGGAGAACAAACTGACGGCACCCGAGGGGAAATGGGCAAGGGGATGGCTGAAACAGGTGGTAGGGATTAAGGAGGTCACTCTTTGTGATGAGCACCAGGATGATGTACGTAAGTGTTATCACTAAATTGTACACCTGAAACTAAATTTCTATATGTTAACTAACTGGAATCCAAATAAAAAACTTAAAAAAAAAATAAAATGAGTGCAGTATCATAATGATAAAAAAAGTAAATGGAGGAAAGAGTTTTTAGCAATTTGGCTTTCCAGTTTGGGTTGATTTTGATAAATATGGAAATCTTTAAATTACCTTTCCCTGGTACAGATTGAATAAGTTTGACCAGAGTTCTGTAGTTTGTATATAATTACAGATCTAAGTGTAGTCCTGGGGCCTGTAGCAACCTATGGCGATGACAGTCTACAAAGTGTGGTCATTTGCCAGCTGGGCTTCCCTGCTGTTCAGTTAAAAGTGCTGTTTTAACAGCATCTCCCCGTCGTTGTACTGACTTTGGATGTTATATAATTTCATACTGAACATTTAGTGTTGATGTAATCTTGTCATCACTCATGATTTATTTTTTTTAATATCTGTTAATTAAACTCCCAAGTCATTACACTTTAATATGGGGATACTTTTAATTTGGTTTCTAGGACAGTCAGCAGTTTAAAAATATTAAAGAACAAAGACAAATTATTTTCCATTTCGGAACTGTGGTGAATTAGCTTTTTTAAAAAGGGCGAGGGCCACGTTGGAGGTTACCATGATTTTATATTATGACTTTGAAAATGGAGCCATGCATTCATTAATTATAAGTGAGTAGAAGTACAGCCCGAGTCTGAATTTTGAAAGTAAGTCTGGTTACAAACATGTAGTTATGTCAGCCTATGTTGCTCTTTTCCTTTTTGTCTTGGAGTGCTGGTGTTGCCTAAAATGCACCTTTAGCCACTGAAACTTTATGCTTTCTGTTGTAATTTCTCTTTTGATTATTTAAACTTGTGAGTTAAAGTGAACTTTTTTTTTACACTATGAATTGTATTAACCTGAGAATCAAACCATTGACACACGATTCTGCCCGTCTTTGCTTTATACTCTAATTGATGAGAGTTTTGAGATATGAATTGCTTTGCTTATAGAGATGGAAAATAAGTTAACTGTTTTAAACTTCAAAAAAGTCAGTCTTGTGCTTTTTGAAGTCCATGACTAAAAACAAACACTATCTATGAAGTGATGAAAATTTTGTCTGTCTCTTCTCAACTTGGCATTGAACTTGAATGCTACTTATCAACCCTGGTGTGATTGACGACACAGCGTTTGGGGTCAGATGAATTAAGCTAGAGCCTATCTCTGCCACTCAGTACCTTGCACAGATTACTTAACCTCTTTTGACTCAGTTTCCCCTTCTGTAAAATCAGGATAGTAGGAGTACCTAGCATTGTTGTGAGGATTAAAAAGTACGATGTAGGTAGAGCACTTGGCATGGTGTGATTCCAGTTAGTTAACATATAGAAATATTAGTTTCAGGTGTACAATTTAGTGATTCAACACTTACATACATCATCCCGGTGCTTGTTACAGGGCATTAGGTAATCACTGTTAAAAAGGATGCTCTCTCCTTAGCGCTTTGTTGTCTGATTTCCGCCTTCCTCATATCACCTTAGTGAAAGGGCTTTCGATTGTATCACTACCGATGTCTTAACTGCGTAATTGTATGGATGCTCTTTGGTTTTTATCTCATTTTATGGGGGTTGACTAAGGTTGACTCTTTATCCAAATCCATAACATTTATTAGGAGGCAGCCATGTGCTTACTAGTTAATGTGCTGGTTCTGGAGGCTGACTGGATTTGAATCTTGGTTCATCTCCTACCATCAGACCCTGAGTAAGTTTGCTGACTTACTTAGGCCTTAATTTCCTCATCTGTGAAATACAGATGTTGTAAGGATCATAAACAATATGTGCAAAACTCCTAGAACAGTGTGCCTCTCACATAAACAGTGGGCAGTCGTGGTAGATGTTACATTAAGAGGTTAAGAGCCTGCTCTGTGTCAGGCGGCACCTGCTGGTAGGGGAGGGAGGGAGAGTGCAGAAACATTCTGGGAAGAGGAGAGGCAACAGGAGCAGGATATATTGGACTTTCAGTTTGGCCTAAGGAGGCAGTGTCGGTGTGGAGGGAGCAGCAGCTGCTTGTGAGCGACGTTTACACGGTGGGAACTGCTGGACTGGCGACTATAGGACAGAGGGGATGGCTGTGTCTGTCTAGGAGGGGAGCTGATTTGGTGGCGGGTAAGTTTTGACCTGGTTGACTCCAGGCACTTGTGGGTCAGCTGAGTACAGAGCTCCAGTAGGTGGATGTTTGGATCTGGGGTGGGAGATAGGTATGGAAAATTGACAGGAGACTCTGAATGAGTGTCTGCCTTGAGCAGAGGCTCAGCCGTGAGCTTGGGGCAGAGGGTGCACAGCAGCTGCGCTTGGAGCCCTGTGAGAAGGACAGGGTGGCCTGATCTGAGCAAAAGGAAAGCCCAGCAAGTGAGGTCCTGGAGGTGGAAGACATTGTGACCCGCTGTGTCACATTCTGCAGGGAGGTGAGTAGGGACTGCAATTCTGACTTTGGCTTTAGCATCTGAGACCTCACTGGAAACCCGAGGCTTTCCTTTGTCTTCATCGCCACTTATTTGCCTCTCTCAGGGTCTGTTCGGTCTGCACTCACTGCTTCTTGGTGGGCCAGGAAGGGTGGTAGCTGGGTGCTTGAGATTGCCCAGGGTTTCTTCGATGCCAGCAAGTGCCCTCATCTCTGTTGCATGATCTGATATTATGCACATGAATGCTCTTTATTAGGTTCAGGATGCCTGAAAAATGCTACTTGAATTTTTACATTCAAAGCAGGCCTCTCTCCCACATGCTGGTGAGTTCTTGCTCTTCCCTTGGCATGAGAGCAGGATATTGCCTGGGGTGGGCATACTGAACAGGCTCTCCAAGCCTCCCCTTTCATTCTCCTTGTGGCATCACCCCCCACCCCCAACTCCTAGTCTCTTCCAGACTTTAAAAAGGACATGGCTTTATAGGAGAGCTTTAAGGAATTTCCCATTTAGCTTTAGGCCGAAAATCTGGTTTAAGATGAGTAGTGGTTTTGTTATTCACGTTAAGTGAACTTTTTTGTCAGGTTTAGCAGATCTTAAGTTCTGGTTTTAGATTGTAGTTTTAAACTTGAGCGGGTAGCTCTGTGCTATACTTGGAGAAAGGGAGACCCTGTGAAAGGGCTCATCTGGTATAATCTGTTAATTTCCTTTCTTTTTAATAAGATGCTAAATCAGGATATAAAATTGCATATTTCAGCTGTACTGCCAGGTATCTTGGGCAGCCTTCTTGGAGTAGCTCCTTTCTCTGTCAATTTCCTCACTTCTGACCCTGTCTCTTGTCCCTTTCATTTGAAGCAGCAGTGTTCACCTGTTGCCTGTCTCCTCAACCTCATTCTTATCTCTTTTCCATTTGATTTCCCTCTGCCCATGTGTGGTTTTAAAGGTCACCAGTGATCTTGCCAGGCGGAGGGTTATGCAAGCTCAGGTTCAACTAAGTACTTTTTTAAGCACAGAGAGACTCAGATCCTTTCTTTTCTTACTCCTAATACTCACTTCTCAGTACCTCTTCCTCCTCGAAGCTCTTCTCTCCCGCCTTGCAAGACACCTTAACATCCTGGGTACTTCTTTGGCTCATGGTCACCTTCTCCCCTCTGTGCCTTCCACTGGCCTCTAAATCTCTGCCCCAGTGGAGGAACCCACACTTGTCTGGGGGACCTCTACGCACCACCTGCCCCAGAAGCATACAGTAGTGGGTGGTCTAGAGGAACCTCCCCTAAATATTCTATTTTATTCTTGGTTTCTTACAAATCCCTCTGAGTACAGATCACTGTAGTTAAGCTTTGCCTGCCTTTCTTTCTTTCTTTCTTTCTTTCTTTCTTTCTTTCTTTCTTTCTTTCTTTTTTTTTAAGATTTTATTTATTTGACAGAGAGAAACACATCCAGAGAGGGAACACAAGCAGGGGGAGTGAGAGAGAGAGAAGCAGGCTTCCCACCGAGCGGGGAGCCCAGTGTGGGACTCGATCCCATCTCCGGGATTATGACCTGAGCCGAAGGCAGTCATTCAACCAACTAAGTCACCCAGGCGTCCCAAAGCTTTGCCTTTCTTTAGCACCAGGGTATATTAGAGGACCAGCCAGTTTTCTATTTTTTTTTTCTAGTTTGGTTAAAAAAAAGTTCTATTATTCTATTTATCGCCCACCCTTATCATTTTTTAAAGAATTTATGTATTTATTTTAGAGAGAGAGAAAGAGAGCATGAATGGTAGGAGAAGAGGAAGAGGGAGAGAAGTTCTCAAGCAGCCTCCACACGGAGCATGGAGCCTGACTCGGGGCTCAGTCCCACGACCCTGAAATCATGACCTGAGTTGAGACCAAGAGTTGCACCGTCAACCGACTGTGCCACCAAGGCACCCTGTCACCTTTGTTAATGAAGAAGGTGACTAGAATTAAGATTTAATGAAGTCTTATTTTGGCCACAAGAGCAGAAGGATATATTGAATATTATATTTATAAATTTTATTGTTAGAAATTATTACATAGGAAATACATATTCATTATGGAAAATCTTTTTTTTTTTTTTAAGATTTTATTTATCTGACAGAGAGAAACACAGCCAGAGAGGGAACGCAAGCAGGGAGAGTGAGAGAGGGAGAAGCAGGCCTCCCGCCGAGCAGGGAGCCCGATGTGGGACTCGATGTGGGACTCGATCCCGGGTCTCCGGGATCATGACCTGAGCCGAAGGCAGTCGCCCAACCAACTGAGCCACCCAGGCGCCCCTATGGAAAATCTTTTTAAAGATTTATTTATTTATGCAAGAGGGAAAGATTGTGTGCGTGGGCGTGAAGGGGAGAGGGAGTGAGAATATCAGCAGACCCCTCGCTGAGCTGGGAGCCCAACTCAGGGTTCAGTTTCACCATCCAGACTTCACGACCTGAGCTGAAACCAAGAGTTGGTCGCTTAACCGATTGAGCCACCCAGGTGCCCCGTGTTTTTTTTAAAAAGAGGAAGATGCGTGTAATCTCATCAGCTAGAGAGAACCACCACTGTTTACATTTTGAGGGTAGGCTATTTGCCTTTTCCCATATAGGTGCTTATGTGCACCTACCCTCTCCTACTTAAAAAACCTGACGAGCCTCATTCTGTGTGCATTATTTTAGATCCTGTGTGTCTAATGACTGTAGTGTTTCGGCTGGGGATATATCATTCTATTTCCCTATATATATAAAATAAATATATGAAAAAATGTATATATATATTTTTACCAGCTTAAGCACTCCTGAGATAACTATGTTAGGTTAAATATTTGGCCAAGTTGGTCTCCAGCAAGTTTAACAGCCCTTTTTCTTCCCTTTTAAAGTGACTGGTGTTTCTCCTAACTTGTAGGTTGCTGGAGGTCAAACTCCGCAATAATCTTAGTCTTTTCCCTACTTAAATTGCCACCTGACGGTTAGTGTTGTCTTTGAACTCGGTTCAGAGCTCTGGGTCCTTTGCCAGTAGGCTTGCATCACGTGCTTGGGAAATTGCCTTTTGGCTGTGTTCTGGGTGGCTTCAGTCCCTAGACCTTGCCAGGAGGCAGTGTCACAGCCCAGGTGGTTTCTCTCTTTATCTTTATGAAAGTTTCTAATTGAAGTTGAGATGAATTTAGGGGAAGGGGTCAGAGAGTATGCTTTCTCTCTAATCTACTTTTCATATCCCTGGGCAGAGCTTAACTTACTCTTTAATTAGCAGTGACATTTACTGTGGGGAAGATTACAGAAATGTTCTTGTCATTTTTTGCAGAGAAATAAATTTGTTTGGCTTTTGTTAACTTTGTATTTGAAAATGCTTGTAGGGAGTGAATTTTAAATTTGTGAAATATTTGGACTAATTGTTTTATTAAAAAATTTTAAAAAGCTTAGGGTGTCTGGGTGGTTCAGTTGGTTAAGTGTCTGACTCTTGATTTTGGCTCAGGTCATGATCTCAGGGTTGTGAGATCGAGCCCTACATATAGGGCTCTGTGCTGGGCATGGAGCCTGCTTGAGATACTCTCCCTTTCTGCTCCTTTCCCACTCTTGATCTTGCACACGCCTCTAAGAAAACGTACATAAATACAAAATTTTAAAAAAACTTTTATTTTTAAGTGAATACACTTGGCCGCCTCTGGAATTTTTCGAATTAAGTTAGCTATGTGGATGTTGTTTGCTAATTTGTAGGGACTTATGTTGATAACTTATATATGAGTGTTTACATTCCGGTGTGACATGGTTTTAATGAGTTAGTTTTCTGTAGAAGTGAACTTATTTTAGATTTTTCTGTTTTTCTAGATGTTTCATAATTGTAGTTCCAGGTGTTTATATATGATTCAGATTTTGTTGTATTTCTTTCTTTATTTTTTTTTAATATCTTATTTATTTGACAGAGAGAAACACAGCTAGAGAGGGAACACAAGCAGGGGGAGTGAGAGAGGGAGAAGCAGGTCCTGTAGAGCAAGGAGCCCAATGTGGGGCTCGATCCCAGGACTTCGCGGTCATGACCTGAGCTGAAGGCAGACACTTAACAACTGAGCCACGCAGGTGCCTTTGTTCTCTTTCCTTTTTTTTTTTTTTTTTTTTTTAATATTTTCTTTATTTATTTGACAGAGAGAAACACAGCTAGAGAGGGAACACAAGCAGGAGGACTGAGAGAGGGAGAAGCAGGCTTTTCGCCGAGCAGGAAGCCCGATCTCTTTCTGAATAAACTTTATAAACATATACAAGAGGCTTCTGACATTAAACTTACTGAACTCTAATTTACTATTGATGTTTTTGTTTCTAAATCTTATGACTCTTAACCTAAGTAATGCCATTTCTAGATTTTTATTTATTTATTTTTATTTTTTTTTTATTTTTTTTTTTTTTTTAAAGATTTTTTATTTATTTGACAGAGAGAAACACAGCCAGAGAGGGAACACAAGCAGGGGGAGTGAGAGAGGGAGAAGCAGGCCTCCCGCCGAGCAGGGAGCCCGATGTGGGACTCGATCCCGGGTCTCCAGGATCATGACCCGAGCCGAAGGCAGTCGCTCAACCAACTGAGCCACCCAGAAGTTTTTAAAAGCAGTTTTAGGGTCACAGCAAAACTGAGAGGCAGGTATAGAGATTTCCTGTAAAACAGTCTGTCCCCTAGGGCGCCTGGGTGGCTTAATGGGTTAAAGCCTCTGCTTTCAGCTCAGGTCTGATCTCAGGATCCTGATCCTGGGATGAGGCCCACATCCGGGAGCCTGCTTCCTCCTCTCCCTCTGCCTGCCTCTCTGCCTGCTTGTGATGTCTCTCTCTGTCAAATGAATAAATAACATCTTAAAACAAAAACACACCAGTCTGTCCCCACACATGTACAGCCTCCCCCATTGTCAGCATCCCCCACCGGAGTGATAGATTTGTTATCATTGGTGAACCTCCGTTGACACATCACTAGTATTCAGAGTGCATAGTTTACATTAGCGCTCAGTTTTGGTGTTGTATGTTCTAGGGGTTTGGACAAATTTATAATGACCTGTGTCTACCACAGTAGTGTCATACAGAGTGTTTTCACTGCCCTGCAAATCCTCTGTGCTCCACCTGTTTGTCACTCCTTCCCTCCCCTCTGCAACCTCTGATCTTTTTATTGGCTCCATTGTTTTCCCTTTTCTAGAAGGTCATGTAGTTGGAATCATACAGTATGTGGCCTTTCATGTGGGCTTCTTTCATGTAGTAATAATGCATTTAAGTTCTCCCCTTACCTTTCATGGCTGGATAGCTCTTTTTTTTTTTTTTTTTTTTTTTTTTTTTTTTTTTTTTTTTTTTTTTTTTTAAGTGCCAAATAATGTATTCCATTGTCTGGATATACCACAGTTTACCCATTCACCTAATGAAAGGTATCTGGGTTGCTTCCAAATTGTGGCACTTATGAATAATGCTTCTATAAAGACCCATGTGCAGATTTTTGTTTGGACATAAATATTTGTTTTGTTTTGTTTTTTAAGGAGTGGGAGAGGGAGAGAGAGAATCCCAAGCAGGCCCTGTACCCAACACGGAGCCCGACATGAGGCTCAGTCTCATGACCCCCAGATCATGGCCTGAGCTGAAATGAGGAGTCGGACCCTTAACTGAGCCACACCTAGCGTCCCTTTGTTGACATAAGTTCTAAACTCCTTTGGGCAAATACCAAACAGTGCAGTTGCTGGATCTTATGGTTAAGATTGTTTTAATTGGGATGCTTGGGTGGCTTAGTCGGTTAAGCCTCTGCCTTCGGCTCAGGTCATGATCCCAGGGTCTTGGGATCGAGCCCCGCATCTGGATCCTTGCTCAGCAGAGAGCCTGCTTCTCTCTCTGCCTGCCACTCCCTGTGCATGGGTTCTCTCTCTCTCTCTCTCTCTCTCTCTCTCTCTCTCTGACAAATAAATAAAACATGGGGGGGAAAGAGTATGTTTTAGTTTTGTAAGAAACCACCAAACTGTCTTCCAGAGGGGCTGTCACCATTTTGCATTCATATAAGCATTGAATAAGAGATCCTGTTGCTCCACGTCCTTGTCAGCATTCGGTATCATTAATGTTCTGGGTTGTGGCCATTCTAGCAAGGGAGTAGTATTTCACTGTTGTTTTAATAATTTTTAAATTGTGTTGTTCTCTTATTGTTTTAAGAGTTCTTTGTATACTTTGGATAACACTCATCATATCAGATATGTCTTTTTATTTTATTTTATTTTATTTTATTTATTTGACAGAGAGAAACATAGCCAGAGAGGGAACACAAGCAGAGGGAGTGAGAGAGGGAGAAGCAGGCTTCCCGCCGAGCAGGGAGCCCGATGTGGGACTCGAACCCGGGTCTCCGGGATCCTGGCCTGAGCCGAAGGCAGTTGCCCAACCAACTGAGCCACCCAGGCGCCCCTCAGATATGTCTTTTGCAATATTTTTTCCTAGTCTATGCTTGTCTTCTCATTTTAACTGTTTCGTGAGCACAAATTCTTAATTTTAATGAGCCCAATATTTTTAAAGTTTCTATTTAAATTCTAGTTAACATACAGTCTTATATTAGTTTCAGGTGTCCAGTATAGTGATTCACCACTTTGATATAATACTTGGTGCTCGTCACAAGTGCACTCCTTAATTCCCATCACCTGTTTCATCCACTGCCCTCCCCCATCCCCACCTTCCTCCCCTCTGGTAACTATCAGTTTGTCATCTATAATTGAGTCTGTTTCTTAGCTTCTCTCTCTCTCTCTTTCCCTCTTTCCTCCTCTGCTCATTTGTTAAGTTCCACATAGGAGTGAAATCATATGGTATCTGTAGTGTATTTTCTTTTATTTGATTGATTTAATGAACTTTTGCATTTTAAAATCGTATATTTTGTGTCTGCATATTGATTATTCCGAGACAAGTTAAAAAAGCATTGTATCTGCCATCCAGAGGCTTCCAGCTTGGTTGGGAAGATAGATGTATATACATATACAATTGCAGTGAAGTGTTTCATTCTCTCTGTGAGAAATTTGAAGAGTATATAAACGAAAGTGGTCATGTCTCCCTTAGAGGCTGGATGTGGAGAAGGGCCAGGAAGGGATCCATAGAGGAGGCATCCCTTGAGTCTTGGAAGGGGGGTGGTGAAGTGGCGGGAAGGGATGTGGTTCGTCAAGGTCAGGAGGACGAGCGGACTGGAAGGCTTGAAGCTATAATATTGTCTCATATGTTCCAGGAATTATAAGCAGGCCGTTGAGAGGTAGGCAAGACCTAGCTTATGGTGGCTTGCCATTCTAAGGAGCGTGGACTTCATGCCTTGGTTGTGGGGGCTCTGAGAAATTTAAGCAATAACGTGACTAGATTTACATTTGGAAAAGCCACTCACAGCATGTGGAGGACGGATGATTTGACTGGTATAGACCCATATCCTGTTGAGACTCTTAGTGATCTTTTTTTTTTTTTTTTTAAAGATTTTATTTATTTATTTGACAGAGAGAAACACAGCGAGAGAGGGAACACAAGCAGGGGGAGTGAGAGAGGGAGAAGCAGGCTTCCCGCCGAGCAGGGAGCCTGATGTTGGACTCGATCCTGGGTCTCCGGGATCATGACCTGAGCCGAAGGCAGTCGCTCAACCAACTGAGCCACCCAGGCGCCCCTTAGTGATCTTTATAAGAAAAAGATGATGAGGGCCTGAACAAAGAGCAGTAGCTGAGGAGTATGGAGAGGAAGAGGAAGTAAGAGGTATTAAAGAAAAAGAATCTTTGGCACTTAGTCATTGCTTGGGTATAGCGGGGAAGGCACAAGTAGTCTAGGATGTTTTCCCGAGTTATGTATTGAGATGGGAAATACAGAGGGGAAGAGTCATATTGCCAGGAAAGCAGACGAGTTCAGTTTTGGACATGTGGAATGTGTCAGTATAAAGGTACTCATTGGGCTCTTGGATACAGAGGTCTTAGAGCTGTGGAGAGCGGATACATCTTCACATGAAGATGGGGGAAAGTGAGTGAACCTGAGACATATTTTGGGAAAAAAAAGCAACAAGATTAGCTAATGGATTATATTGGTGGTGGTGGTGAGGGCATGAACCTAATTTAGGTAAAGAAGGAGTATGTTGAGAGAAATTTATGTTCTGAAATGCTTACATAGAAGAGAAGAATAAAAATTTTGAGGTAAGATTCCAACTGAAGAAGTTGAAGAAATTGAAGGGTTTCTCTGAGTAAACCCAGAGAAAGCAAAGGGAGAAACATAATAAAAAATACATGTAGAAGTGACCGAAGTAGAAAGCACATTTTTTAGACACAGTCTAACAAAACCAAATACTGGTTCTTCGAAAACATCAGTGCAATACAGCTGTGGAAAGATTGATTAAAAAGACAAGGCTAACACACAGAAACATTTGTAGTGGGAAAAAAAAAACAGCTACAAGTAAATGAAAAAGGGAACAAATCACAAAATGATACTGTGCCTAGAGCTATTAAAAACCAATATCAGGGGCGCCTGGGTGGCTCGGTTGGGCGACTGCCTTCAGCTCAGGTCATGATCCTGGAGACCCGGGATCGAGTCCCATATCCGGCTCCCTGCTCGGCAGGAAGCCTGCTTCTCCCTCTCTCACTCCCCCTGCTTGTGTTCCCTCTCTGGCTGTGCTTCTCTCTGTCAAATAAATAAAATCTTTAAAAAAGAAAACAGGGGCGCCTGGGTGGCTCAGTTGGTTGGGCGACTGCCTTCGGCTCAGGTCATGATCCTGGAGACCCAGGATCGAGCCCCACGTCGGGCTCTCAGCTCGGCTGGAGGCCTGCTTCTCCCTCTCTCACTCCCCCTGCTTGTGTTCCCTCTCTCGCTGTGTTTCTCTCTGTCAAATAAATAAATAAAATCTTTTAAAAATAAATAAATAAATAAATAAATAAAAAAGAAAACAATATCAATGGGTAATTTTCCCTAGAGTAACACATCTTACCAAAACCTGCTCAGTAGAAGTAGAAAATAGAGACCAATACAGCTCACGCAGGTATTAAAAAAACAATACAAAACAAAGAAAAACTTGGTGAATCCAGGTTTTTTCGGTCAAGTTCTGTTATGCTTTTAAGAAATAAAAACTAATTTTTTTAAAAAAGATTTTATTTATTTGACAGAGAGGGAACACAAGCAGAGGGAGTGAGAGAGGGAGAAGCAGGCTTTCTGCCAAGCAGGGAGCCTGATGTGGGACTCGATCCCGGGTCTCCGGGATCATGACCTGAGCCACCCAGGCACCCCAAAACTAATATCTTATACACAGTTTAGAAAATGCATGTGTGGATAATTCAGTTAATTTTGTGATCCTAGGATGACCTAGTCCTACTGGTCAAGGAGAGTGTGATCATGGCTGGTCATTTTCTCACATCTCACGAATAGATACTAAAGGGTCCAGATAAAATGTGTCAAACATAAACCAGTTATGTAGTCTGTCTTATTTATTTATTTATTTATTTATTTATTTATTTATTTTAAGATTTTATTTATTTGACAGAGAGAAACACAGCTAGAGAGGGAACACAAGCAGGGGGAGTGAGAGAGGGAGAAGCAGGCTTCCCGCCCAGCAGGGAGCCCGATGTGGGACTCGATCCCGATCCCGGATCGACGGGATCATGACCTGAGTTGAAGGCAGTCGCTCAACCAACTGAGCCACCCAGGCGCCCAAAACCAGTTATGTAGTTTTAAAAAACCATGATCATGCTAAGTTTATCCAAGGAATGTAAATACGAGGTAGCATGAGAAAATCAACATATAGTTCATGTCAACAAATTCAAGAGAAAAAATTGATTGTTAAGAAGTTGCAGATAGGGGCGCCTGGGTTCTCTCACTCTCCCTCTCTCACTCTCCCTTCTTGTGTTCCCTCTCTGGCTGTGTTTTTCTCTGTCAAATAAATAAAATCTTAAAAAAGAAAAAAGTTGCAGATAAAGTGTTCATTAAAATGTAACACTTGTTTGTAATGAAAATCTCTTTTCAACTTGAAATGGAAGAGTGCTTTCTTAACCTGGCCAGGGTTCCCCCCCCCAGAAACTTTTCACACATACACTGTATTTAATTGTGAAACATTTAGAAGCATTCCCTTTAAAGGCAGGAATCTGCTGTTGCCACTTCTGTTCATCATTTCACTGAAGATTCTACTCAAAGTTGTAAGAAAAAGAAATAGGGACTTAAGGGAAGAAATACTTAATTAGTTTGAAATGTGACTGTCTACACAAATTCAAGAGAAGCTACAAATAACCTAACTAGAATGTAAAACATTTCAGCAGTGTGCCTGGAATCAAGATCAGTATATCAAAGTCTCTTCCTTTTATGTACATTAACAATAGAAAATACAGTTTTTAGGAGATGCTGTCAATGATAGCTGCATAAATCAGTATGTTTTTGAATCAGTCTAATAAGGTGCATAAAGGAAAGTTTTTAAAAAATTACTAAAAAAGAAAAGTGGACCCAGGTAAAATGGAGAGAGATACCCTGTTCATAGACTAGGGAACTCATTGTTATTAATAGTCTGTTTGGTACAATATCAATTTAAATCTCAACAAGATTTTCCTGAGAACTTTACAGTTAGGACCTAAAATTCATATGGCAGGGTAAAGGGCCAGGAATAACTAGGACAATTCTGAATAAAAGTAAAATGGTAGACTTCCTGTATTAGGTGGCAAGATTTTAAACAGCATGGTACCAAGCCAGGGAGATGTAGATATGATGAGACATGAGAAAAAGCCTAGAAACAAACCTACATTCCTGTGGGAGCTTTGTATATATGGATAGCATTACAAATCCATGGGAAATCCATGTTCAATATAAAACCTTGTTCAATGAATGGTATTGGACAGTTGGCCACCTGTATAGAAAAAGATTCAACCAGAAGCTTACTAGTTTCTGGAATCCCAAATCAATTCCAAGTAGATAAGAGACTAAAAGTCAAACTATAAGACTTGTAGAGGAAAATAAAAAAAATCTTTTGACATATAAAGATACTGAAGGGAGTCTTAAATAATATATACATACACATTAATCATAAAAGGAGTCGAGTGATAAGTACATTAAAATCAAGAGCTCATAGCTATCAAGGAAATGCAAACCACACCACGCTGAGTCACCAGGTCACCCATTAGGATGACAGTAATGAAAAAGGCAGTAACAAATGTGGGTGAGTTGGTGGAGAAATTGAAACACTCACTCTGCAGCCGGTGAGAATGCAGAGTGGGGCAGTTGCTTTGGAAAGTAGCCTGGAAGGTCTTCAAAAGGTTAAACCTGTGGTTACCGGATGACCCCCAGCAAGGCCGCTCTTAGAGAATATAGGACAGATACAGCCGAGGGAGGTGGACGCCTATGTCCGCACAAGATGTTACACGTGCATGTTCTTGGCAGCATGATTCATAAGGATGAAAAGTAGAAACATATCTATCAACTGATTAATGGATACGCAAAGTATACGAATAAAATATTTCATACAGTGGAATATTTTTGGCAATAGAAAGGGATGAATGAAGTATTGATGCACACTACATTGTGGATCAGTGTTGAAAACATCATGCTAAGTGCAAGCAGCCTCACCAGAGGCCACATATTAGGATTCCATTCATTTGAAATGTTTGGAATAGGCAAATCTATAGAGACAAGGTGTATCAGCGTGGCCTTTGGGCCGGAGGGAATAGGGAGTTACTGCTAAAGAGCATGGGGTTTCTTTATGAGATGGTGAAAATGTGTGAAAAGTGATTATAGTGAAGGTTGCCCAGTTCTGTGAATCGATTTGTACATGTTAAATGGGTGAATTGTATGGGAATTATATATCAATAAAGTTGTTTTAAAAAAAGAACCTTTTGTTTGGTAAAAAAAAAAATCATAAACTATATTAAAGAAAATTCACAGACTTGAAGTAGTTACATATAGCATAAAAAACTGGAAAAGGCTAAGGATCCAGAATATAAAAAAGAACTCCTGAACCTTAATGAGAAATAGACGAACAGCTAGTAAGCAGCCAAAAGATTCAGGCAGTTTACCTAGGAAGAACCTAAATGGTTGATAAAGAAGTGAAAAGATGCTCACTTTGAGGGAGATGTAATTTAAAATAATGACGAGGGGCGCCTCGGTGGCTCAGTCATGACGCGTCTGCCTTCAGCTCAGGTCATGATCCCAGAGTCCTGCGTTTGGGCTCCCTGCTCACCCGAGAGTGTGCTCCTCCCTCTGTCCCTCCCCTCGCTCATGCACCCATGGGTGCGCGCGCGCTCTTGCAAAAATAAAATCTTAAAAAATATATGAATAAAATAATGACAGAGATAACATTTCGCATCGATCTTGTTGGTTCAAGTCAGTAAGATTGCTTCAAAATATCGAATGTTGGTACGAATGTTGGGAAATGGAGCAAGCCCTTTCGTTGCCAGCAGGACCTCACCTTGGAGAGCTACCTGATGCGCCCAGATCAGGTGGCGGATGGGCCTACCCTGTGTATGCTGGAGAGCCTGGGGGAGGGAAACTGGGAAGAACTCAGCAGGTAAGTTCAGTAAACTAGATATACACCGATCACAGAGATAAATCTCAGTGTGAATGAAAAGAGTATAAGAAGTATACCCAATATATCATTTTCCACAAGTTTCCATATGCAATACCAGTAATTGTATCTGATTTTATATATATGTATAGCTAGATATCTGTGGCAAAAGTACACAAAACGTGCATGGATGTTGCTCTGGGAAGAGTGCAGAGAATATTCTTTTCCATCTCAAAGGACTCTTGTGAGGATGAAGGAATACACAGCCTGGCTTATTGCAAGGGGTTGCTGTTCATTCTTAGGGGGTGTTGATGCTTCTTTCTCTCTCAAACTTAAAAGCTGTTACACAGGATGGGTTTTGTTTTGTTTTGTTTTTTCCTCAGTTGCTTTTTTTAGTGGTGTCGTCTGTTCATGGATATAATTGCCCATTATGTGTCAGCTCCTGTTCCGGGGGGCCCGGAACCAGGGGGCTAGAGCAGTGAACATGATTGGCAAGATTTCTGCTGTCATGGAGCTCAGAGACCAGGGGTGAGAGACAGCAGACAAGTAGAGAAGTAATTGTGCTCTGAACTGGCGCTAAACAGTGTGAAAGAATTAAAGCAGGGTACTGAGAGGTGCCCAGGGAAGGCCTCTCTGAGGAGTTGACTGATGAGTGGAAACCTGTATTTTAAGAAGAGCAAGCATGTGGAGATGTGGGGGAAATGCCTCCATATAGGACATGTTCAGAAATTCTAAGAGGAATAAAATACTTAGGAATACATTTGGCAAAAGAAGTGTAGAGGTGTACTTTGGAAGCTTACAAAACTTGTTTATTCAAGAAAACCCAAGTAAGGCTCATGGACTGGAAACCAGTATTGTTAAGAAGGCAGTAGCGTTCCCCAAACTGATCTACGGGGTCGTTGTAGGCCCCATGCAAGTCCTGGCTGACTTCCTTGCAGAAAGTGACAAGCTCCTAGGAAATTGCAAGGCCAGTGTGGCCAGAGCCAGTGAGGGAGGACGGGAAGTTGCTGGACATACGGTCATTGAAGTTGGTAGGGCTTCTCGAACATGGAACCCTGTGGGCCGTGTTGGAGCTGTCCCTGATCTTCTGGGTCCCTTGGGAAGCCCTAGGAGGGCTTTAAGCAGGGGAGTGGTACAATTAAACATTTATTATGTATCTCTCTGTGCCAGTTGCTGGGATGGGCCAGAGGGTGGCAGGGAACAGGACAGAATGTGGAACCTGTCAGTGGTAGGAAATGAGAACATCCTCACTTTCTTTTTGTACGTGTTGGCCTGTATTTGTGCCCTACTGTGGACCTACTTCAGCATTATCTTAAGTGGAAACAGCAAGTGCTATTATTAGTAGACCTTACGGAAACAGCAAGTGTTCATTATGGAATAATTAGAAGATTCAGACAGAAAGAGAAATGCATAGCTTTTAAGATCGTAACCACTTTGACATAGTGACAGTTCACAGGTTTTTTTCCTTCTAGTCTTTGGTGTAGATTTATGATTAGACCTTTCTCAAGTTTAGTAGTAGTGAGTGACCTCCTCCCCAGCACCACCACCACCCCCCCGGCCGCCAACAGTGGGGATTGTAGGGTTTCCTTGGATGAGATAGTCTATGAGTCTAATGATTAATCCCTTTCAGGTGGAGCTGATCAGAATAATGTTCAGCATCAACCCCCTGGAGAACCTGAAGCTGTACATCAGCAGCCGGCCTCCCCTTGTGGTCTTTATGATCAGTGTCAGCGCCATGGCAATAGCTTTCCTGACCTTGGGCTATTTCTTCAAAATCAAGGAGATTAAGTCACCGGAAATGGCAGAGGTATGGTATGTCTCTTCTCAGGCTGGCCAGACCTTACACAGTAGGAGAACACCTGTGGGCTCTCCGTGCTCTGCTCTGCTCTTATTCTACTCTTTTCTTTCTTTCTTTTCTTTCAAATAATATTTTATTTTATTTTTTCAGTGTTCCAAGATTCATTGTTTATGCACCACACCCAGTGCTCCAATCGATTCGGGCCCTCAGTACCCACCACCAGGTTGACCCATCCCTCACCCCCTTCCCTTCCAAAACCCTCAGTTCGTTTCTCAGAGTCCAGAGTCTCTCATGATTCGTCTCCCTCCCTGATTTATCCCAGTTCACATCTCCTTTCCTTCTCCCGCTGTCCTCCATGTTACTCCTTATGCTCCACAAGTAAGTGAATCCATATGATAACTGGCTTTCTCTGCTTGGCTTATTTCACTCAGCATAATCTCCTCCGGTCCCGTCCATGTTGCTACAAAAGTTGGGTATTCATCCTTTCTGATGTATTCCATTGTATGTAGGGACCACATCTTCTTTATCCATTCATCTGTTGAAGGGCACCTTGGCTCCACAGTTTGGCGATTGTGGCCATTGCTGCAATGAACATTGGGGTACATGTGGCCCTTCTTTTCACTACATCTGTATCTTTGGGGTAAATACCCAGTAGTGCAATGGCAGGGTCATAGGGTAGCTCTATTTTTAATTTTTTAAGGTATCGCCATACAGTTTTCCAAAGTGGCTGCACCAACTTGCATTTCCACCAACAGTGTAAGAGGGTTCCCCTTTCTCCACAGCCTCTCCAACACTTGTTATTTCCTGTCCCGTTAATTTTGGCCATTCTGACTGCACACTTTTCTTTCTAAAGTAGTGAGAAAGTGGCATTTTTCTCAGCATCTTCTCTTCCATCTCCCTGTGATACACTTTGCGAATACCTAGTCAGACAGCTGTTGATTTAAATAATGTTACCAGTTTCAGTTAAACTTTCAGCAATGAAACCTGTATTTTGGAAAGTATATTTGTAAAGTGTGTCAAGAACATAGAGAACTAACATATTTGCTGTTATTAAGTTAATAAATCATAAATTAAATTTATTAAAGTCTTAAAGTAGCTAATTGCTATTTTAAAAAACTGTAAATGTTTGTTATTTTGAAGCCATATGTTATTGTAGAGTTTTATTAGCTATACTGATAACTTTTTCATTGCCTGAGAAGGGACACTAAAGAAATAGAGAGCTGGACCTTATTTCCAAATCTATCTCTCTTTTTTTTATTAAGCAGAACTTTAGTTATATAAACTTGCCTTCTGGATACTACATTGTGGTCAATTTAAATAAATTGTTAGAGTATTGCTCTCTAAAACTTAATCTAGGCAAATAATAGTTTGAACACTCATGGATTTTAAAAGGTGTACTTTGCATATACAAAGAAAACAAAGTGAACAGTTCTTATTTAATAGAGCTGAATGCTAATGTACTTATTAATAAATGTATTTTACGTGTTAGAAATTATGCTGAATTCATGATATGGTAAATGTACTGGTGGATGCGGTTTCTTTTAGGACAAATGAGTTCCTGCCTTAGCAGATTCCTGGAGTGCCTTCTCTTACCCATTTTCTTCTCGAGTGTGTCCCGTGGTGGGAGTGGGAACGGGGGTGGGGATTGAGATCCCACTGTTCCTGCCGTGTGTGCCTTGTGAAGGAGGGAGGGTTCTGCTTGGGATAATGGGGGTCATGGCTTGCTCTGTGATCTGTGCCCCGGATCCTAGAGTGCCTTGGCAGGAGGGGCCACCTTCACAAGGGAACTTTTTCACACACTTTAGGTAACAAGTTTTAGCTATTTTTGCCATGAAACTGTTTAAAAGAGTCTCTAGCCAAGAAACAGACTGGCAGGCTCAGTTCTCTGTGCTGACTCTGCCCGAACCTTTAAAGGTTGTGCGAATAGGCTGTACCCACATTACGGCTGGAAAATGAATATTCTAGTCACAACCGGGGCTCTGCAGCATCCTGGCATTGCTCTCCCTCAGAGCCCAAGGCCATGTTGAACACTTGGCCAACACAAGTAATTAAGAGGTAGCCTGGATAATTAGCCCTTAATAATCGAAACTATGCCTAACATTGGCTTTGGCTGACTGCTCAGAATGGACTCGAGGTCTGCAGGAAAGTGGTGCCAAGCTGCTGCAGAGCTTCGGTTGTGATTAACTTAGTGATTTTATTTTCAAATGAGGATCTTAGGAATATGGGACAAGTTCGGGGCTGTGAATCAAAAAATGCAATCCTGCTTCTTCTGCCTTCAGCTGTGGAATTAGAATCCCTAAAGTTGCTCTGGGCGGGCCTCAATTCCCTCTTGTCTGGAATGTGAAGGGATGAGACTGGAATGTTCATTTTCAGCGCTAATGTTTTTGAGGTCTGTGGAGTTTGTAGGTTTGGGGAGAATGTAATTTGATACAGCCAGTTGCAGCCTTAGTAAAGGCCTTATACTGATACACCGATTCTCTAAAGGTAGACTGGCTTGCCTGCTTGAGGATTCCTCAGATGGCTTTCTGCTCTGCTCATCTCTCCCTCCTTCCCCTCCCCTCCCCTCCCTTCTCTCTCTTCTCTTTGTGCAGCAAGGAAAGGGTTTTTTCAATAAGTAGCCTGGTAGAGGACAGGAGAGTGAGCTTCGGCTCCCACCTCCCTGAAGGAGGCTCAGGGGTATCACCTGGCACTTCAGCCAAGGCTAGTGTTAGAGTAATTGGAAGTGTAACTCGGTTTGTCTTCACATTTGGCAACTTTTTGTAAACTAATGCTGCC
Source organism: Spilogale gracilis (assembly GCA_004023965.1). Taxonomy (NCBI): domain Eukaryota; kingdom Metazoa; phylum Chordata; class Mammalia; order Carnivora; family Mephitidae; genus Spilogale; species Spilogale gracilis. Next base: position 4,416 of record PITA01008663.1, on the reverse strand, counting down.
TGGGAAAGGAAGTTACATGTAACAGCTTAGGCTAGTTTGTTGTTGCCATTTCAGCCAGAGTTCATCTTTGCTTTTCTGTAAAAATTAAATTAAAATAGAACCAGGTGGGTACTTTACTATGTTGGTTTCAGTTTCATCATGACACAATCAGCTGTATGTACTTTTAAAATTGCTTATGGCTTAAACCGTCAATACAGATACTAAGGAGTGCCTGAAAACATCTTGTCTCCTTTTTAATATTGTTCCTATCTTAAGGTGGTCACGGTTCAAAGTACATGACAGGGGGAAAATGGAACACATGAATATTGGTATGGACTGTGGTTTTACATTCTACAGAGAGAAAGCAAGGTGTATAGAATTGACCTTTTGAGGAATTATTTTAAGGCAGCCTTATTTATTTATTTTTTTTTTAGTTGGGTTTTTTTTTTTTTTTTTTTTTTTTAAGTAATCTCAGCACCCAACGTTGGGGCTCGAACTCACGACCTGGGCCGAGATCAGGAGTTACATGCTCTCCCAACTGAGCCAGCCAGGCACCCCAAGGCAGCCTTATTTTATTTTATTTTTTTATTTTTATTTTTTTTAAAGATTTTATTTATTTATTTGACAGAGAGATCACAGTAGGCAGAGAGGCAGGCAGAGAGAGAGGAGGAAGCAGGCTCCCTGCTGAGCAGAGAGCCCAATGTGGGCTCGATCCCAGGACCCTGAGATCATGACCTGAGCCAAATGCAGAGGCTTTAACCCACTGAGCCACCAGGCGTCCAAGGCAGCCTTATTTTAAAAAATAACTAATCATGGAGCACCTGGATGGTTCTTTTGGTAGAGTGAGTGACTCGATCTCCAGGTTGTGAGTTTGAACTCCATGTCGGGTGTGGAGATTACTTAAAGTCTTAAAAAAAAAAAATAAGAGTAACTAGTCATAACTGATAAGTGAGTTCGGATTAATGCTTTTAATGTTTTACTATCATTCAAGCTTTTCAAGTTTGGTTCTCAACCTAGATCATTTTTGTAAGTATAATATGCTATTTTTTTTTACACATTTTCTTGATAAACTGGTTTCGTCTCCTAGTTTATTTAATATCTCATGCCGATAAAGAGTTCGTATTTTAGATCGTGACTGTGAGAGTGTTTGGAAAACCAACACTGTTACCCCAATGCAAGAGGCCAATGGCTGTATTGTGATTGTTATTTTCAGGGCTTAGCTCTTGACCCCGTGACCCCAGCCAGGGGTCCTGGCTGTTGGGTGCCGGGGCATCCCTTCCGGACCGCTCACACTTAACTTCCCTCTGTTTCCTTATGCCGCAGGATTGGAATACGTTTCTGCTGCGGTTCAACGATTTGGACTTGTGTGTATCAGAGAACGAAACACTGAAGCACCTCACAAATGACACCACAACCCCAGAGAGCACGGTGACCAGTGGGCAGGCCAGAGCGTCCACCCAGTCCCCGCAGGCCCTGGAGGATGCAGGCCCACTGAACATCTCCGTTGCCATCACCCTAACCTTGGACCCGCTGAAACCCTTTGGAGGGTACTCTCGCAATGTCACCCATCTGTACTCGACCATTTTAGGACATCAGATTGGACTTTCGGGTACGTGAGGGTCACCATTTTCTGTTCAGATTTTCTTAGGCAGCAACTCTTCCAGGACAGAGTATTAGTAGTATGTGGTTTTTACTCATCAGTATTAAGTACTGGGCTCCCCTCTCAGCAGGGAGCCTGTGTCTCTCTCTCTCTCCCCCATCTCAGCCGCTCCCCCTGCTTGTGCTCTTTCCCTCTCTCTCAAGTAAATTAAAAAAAAAAAGTAATAGTAAAAATAAACATGTGTAGAACATTGAGCACTGCTGTTTGACCAGTAGTGCCCTCTGACCACGACAGACTGTGATTCAGGAGAACGCTGGGAAAGTAGCAGAAGCTGGAATAATTAGGAAAGGCTTCCTACGGAGGCCTAGACCTTAGAAGAATAATAGTCTTTGCTTCTTTGTTACCAAGAGCCTCTCAGTACTTACAAGAAGTTGGGAGTGCCAGCCAGCCTCCTCCTGGCTCCTAGTGGTAAGAGCTGTTCCCACGGGAATGAGGCAAGGGTGACTTCTGGGCAGCTGGTGGACTTCCTCCTTCTGCTGTGGTATTAGAACACCTTGGTTTTCATTTAAGCTTCTTAATCCCTTGCCAGTTCCCTGACCTTCCTGAAGTCTGTTAGACCCCCTGATCCTCAGTCTGCTCATACGTGAAAGGGGAACATGAATGCTTCTTTGGTCATGTTAGTGGCGTAGCGGTATGCTTTATGTGAAATGATACCCATAAAAGCAATTTGGAAATAGCATAAGTGCCCTAACAGGTGCTACAGCAGTGATCATAATTCACCCAGCCCCCAACTTTCCATCTTGGGCACTTGGGGGGGGGGAGCCCTTGTTGCCTGGCATCTCCACGCCCTGGCTAAGAGTGTCCCCTTCCCGTTTGCCACACTCTGGCTGTCCCCGGTGAGCAGACCTCAGAGTCTGGCTCAGAACTCTTGTTCCTGAAATCCCACAAAGGCAGATGTCCTGCTTCTGTGGCCTGACAAGGGATTCCTGGGTGGGTTTGATTCCAGGAGTCATTGAACTCCCAGAACACAATAAATAGATGAGCTCTTACCTTGATTTACCAACGCCTCTCCCTCCCTGCCCGCCCCCTTCTCTTTCATAGGCAGGGAAGCCCATGAGGAGATCAATATCACCTTCACCCTACCTACAGCTTGGAGTTCAGACGACTGTGCCCTTCACGGTCACTGTGAGCAGGTGGTGTTCACCACCTGCATGACCCTCACAGCCAACCCTGGTGTGTTCCCCGTCACTGTGTAAGTGTTTTCCTGAACCTGGCAGATGCGCGTCAGGAGCCCCATTTACCAGGAGTGTGACTGGGGCGCTTCGGCAGATTCTCGGGATGCTTGCAGAAAATGACTGGGTAGAATTCTCACAGCTGGACCAATCTGAAGGATTATTTCAGTTGAATTTGAAATCCTAAAGGTAGAACTTTGCATATAAGTATCAGAGGGTGAGTGAGTGCTTCAGCAGGGAGTAAAAGCACCTGGTTTCGGGCCCCTGGGCAGCTGAAGTCGGTTAAGCAACTGACTCTTGATTTTGGCTCAGCTCATGATCTCAGGGTCCTGAGATTGAGTCCCACATCGGGCTCCCTGCTCGGCAGGAAGCCTTGCTTCTCCCTCTCTAACTCCCCCTGCTTGTGTTCACTCTCTCGCTGTGTTTCTCTCTGTCAGATAAGTAAGTAAAATCTTAAAAATAAAAATAAATAAATAAATAAATATTTTTTTCAAAAAGCCTCCGGTTTCCTTACCCATCCTTAGGCCCCCTGTCCTGTTGGTAGAAGCATATCACAAAGAAGGTAAGTAGGAGCTCATCCTATGACCAGTAGGAGCTCATCCTATGACCAGCATGACTTAATATGAAGCCTCCTGAAAGATGAAATTTTGGTCGTCTCTGTTATTTAGTTACTTTGTAAATCGGGAGCATAAATGAATCTTTCTTTCCATGAAACTGTTTCTGTTGTTGAAACTTATGCCTTATAATTTTTGAGCAGCCATCCATGTTGGCCTTTTAAGGGCTTTTTCTTGTTGTTTTGTTCTTTTGCCTCTTTGTAATAGAGATAATCTATAAATACATGAAGTACACAAAATGCAGCCTATTCTGTGATGGACTATTTTTAAAGAAGAAGAATTACCTTGTTTGGGGGGGGGTGCCTGGGTGGTTCAATCAATTGAGCATCTGACTTGATTTTGGCTCTGGTCATGATCTGCGGGTCGTGAGCTGGCGCCCACGTCAGGCTGTGTGGTGGGCATCGAGTCTGCTTGAGAAACTTCCTCTGCCCCTCCCCATACTCTCTCTTTCTCTTTTAAAAAAAAAAAAAAGAATTACTGTGGGATTTATCTGTTTTAGATATTTGGAGGTTTGTAAGATAAGATCAGCCAAGTTAAATAGTATTGCTATTGGGGAAGTTTGTGTGTAAAACTTACAGTTGTGACTAAGAATTTAGATGATTTGTGAAAATGGGCTTAAAAGGAGCAGACCTCTCTTTGGCTACATTATAGAGAAGAGAATCATGGGTTGGTTGACTTGTGAAGCCAGAAATCTTAACAGCCGGACTTCTCAGTGTTGGATGCCTATTTCTTGTTCTGCTAGGTGTTTGTTAAATTAGGGGAAAAAATTCAATAAATGGTGCTGGGAAAATTGGACAGCTACATATAGAAGAATGAAACTAGACCATTCACTTACACCACACACAAAGGCAAACTCGAAATGGATGAAAGACCTCAACGTGAGGCAGGAATCCATCAAAATCCTGGAAGAGAACATTGGCAGTAACCTCTTTGACATCGGCCACAGCAACTTCTTTCAGGACATGTCTCCAAAGGCAAAGGAGACAAAAGC
>PITA01008662.1:43315-83092 GCA_004023965.1 Spilogale gracilis | reverse complement strand
CATTGCCTTCCTTTTTATAGCTAAAAGAGGGCTCAGAGATAGGAAGTGACTTGAATAATGTCATATACCTTATCATCTAGGTAAAGTGGCAGTGCTCAACCCAGAAGCCAGGCATGTTGCTAATTTGAGCTCTTTTACCAGAGAACTTGGCAGCTGTCATTCTGAAATGAGCCATCTCATGCTGCTGAAGCCTCTTGTTACTGTGGGAGAATCTGCCCTACAGCTTCACCATTTGAACCCTACTGTGCCTAGGGTCCATACTCCAGGGACTAAAAAACTGAGGTTCAAATTTGATGTTCTCCACTTAAATAAAGCACATTTCCTACCTTGTTCTATACTGTCTTGCTCCCCTGAAGTGAATTCTATCCTGTGCGCCCAGTGTTTCTGTCAGGGACAAGATGTTTACAAGACTTGGTCCTTCTGCAGAGCACAGTACTCACATGTCATTTTATTTTATTTTATTTGTTGAATTCTGTCTACAAACCTTGCTTCTTTTTCTTCAGACCATAGAAGAGTTACTTAGCACATCCTGTTTTGCACTTCCCCATATTTGTAATTGTTTCATTTCTCCCCCACCATCATTTCAGTGAACCTAATGCTATGTAATAAATTAGCAGGAAAGTTTACTCTAGGTGGTTAGTCTCAACTATACTTAGCTATGTGTGTATATATATATACATATATATGTAATCCCATTGAGACACTCTTACGTTTTAACTGCTTTTTTTAAGCCCCTGAAGGTGTTTTTTGTTTTTGTTTGTTTGTTTATTTTGTTTTGTTTTTAACATTTTTATGATACCTAGTGAAAGCACAGAATAGTCTTAATGGTGTGAATTTCAGAATAATACAGTACTTGTCTCACATCCTGGCATCTGTGCTTATTAGATAGAAGATGTTGAACAAATTCATAGTTTGCTTTTAAGCCCCAGATTACCCTTCCAATCCATCCATAAATGGAATAATAATAATCCTGAGATTTGGAATAGTTGTGAGGAGTCAATGAAATAATCTTTGTGGAGTGGTTGGGGCACCTGCATGGCATTGTTGGTTAAATCAGACTCTTGGTTTCAGCTCAGGTCTGATCTCAGGGTCATGAAATCGATCTGCACATTGAGTTGGAACTCAACGTGGAATCTGCTTGAGTTTCTCACTCCCTCCCCTCTGCCCCACTCCCTGATTTGCATTCTCTCTCTCTCTCTCTCTCTCTCTCTCTCTCTCTCTCTCTTAAATATATAAATAAACCTTATTTAAAAATCCTAATGGAGTGCTTAACATAGCGTCAGGTTTTTTGAACAAGTTCGTTAATTTCTATTTCCCAAGCTATTAAATGAAGATAATCAGTACCTATCTCATAACAATAGCTAATACTTTGCCTGACTACTTACATTGATTCAAGTAAGCCTTTTGGTGTTTTGACTAATTTAGTTCTTATAGCAACTCTGTAAGGAGGTACCATTATTAATTTATTTATTTTACAAATGAGGAAATGAAGACAGAGATATTAAGATCACAGAAGTTATAGTAACTACAGACAGGATTTGAAACCAGGTAGTGTAGTTTTAGAAACTGTAATTTCAATTACTGTGTCATATTCCTTGGTTTAGACTTCTAATTAAAAATATACGAAAATCCATTATATGTTAGACACATAAAAATACATCCTCAACTCATGACTCATTCAGAAAAGTTCTTTCTACCAGATTGTCATTGTCAGAATATGGAGTTATGTATAACTAGCTGTAAAACCATTCTTGGATGAAGAAGTAATTTAACACAATCTTCCAGGAGATCATTGGTGGAAAGTAATGTTTATATACTCAACTATTGCTACACACCTTCTAGGATACTTGGTGCTCAGTAGACTTAATAAAGCATGCATACTACTACCTTCTCAGGAATATTCTGGTAAATTTGTATCAATACTTTTCAAAGTGAGTGTGAAATACCATAGTTACCTTTTTGCCAAAACACTCTGGTGATAGATTATTGGGGGAGAATGTAAAGTATTGTATTCTAATTAAATGTTTCTACATTAAGCAATGGGTAACTGGGTCAAATATAGAAGTTCAGTGAAAATGGTTGTCATATATATATTAATTAGTACATATTAAAACAATTTAATGTCATATTAAGACAACTCAGTGATAATTGTCATTATTATTATTATTGTACTCTCTTTATAGATCAGGCACTGAACTAGATATTTCATATCCATGATCTTGAATCCTTATGATATAGTTCTGTTAGGTGGACATTGTCCACCTTTACACTTAAAGAAACTGAACAATGCAGAGGTTAAGAAAGTTACAAAAATCACAGAGCTAGTAGATAGATGAATGGGAACAAGTTAATTCAAAAGTCCTTTTTCTTTAGCACACATTATACTAGGAGGCACATGTGTGAGTGGAGGGGTGTGTGTGTGTGTGCATATGTCTTAAGATTTGATTTGAAGCAATATGTAAAAGAAACGTGAAGGGCAAACAAATATTTAATTGTACATCTCTAATTAAGTACTTTACTAGGCATTTTTAATTATTATTATAACAATATTGAGGGTGGGGGGCACTGTGTTGCTGATTCTATGAAGTTAAAAACATGTTCTAGATTATATGACTATACATGTGCTAGTTATGTATATGTATATATATATATAGAGAGAGAGAGAGAAAGAGAGAGAGAGAGAGAGAGAGAGAAAGAGAGAGAGAGAGAGAAAGAGAGAGAGAGAGAGATCTGTTTCCAAACCAATTAGAACACAGTCACAATATCAACTGGTATTAATATATATTCTAGGAAATATATTTAAATACATTTTAGAGTTATGGACTTCTAGGTTTGGGAGTGTCTTTGAAATTAATCCAGAGGGAATATTAAAATAATAAAACTGCCTAGAGATGGTATCAGCCTATGGCACTCTAGGTGCATGCTGGGAGCCCCTGCTACGCCAAACATTTGCCCCTTAGTTTCTTAATTATTGTACAGTAAGGGGACCCGAGGAATGGTTACAGCCAAAGCATCTTAGTTGCTAGAGTAGAGGGACTTCAGAGATTCCGGACAATTGTCATTTAACTGGTACAAAGCATTTCACTATTTTGTTGGCCTTCATGGCCATATATTCCCCTTAGGCATTATTTTTCTTTTTTTCTTTTAAGTTGAGGTTATTACTTAATTTTTTCACACTTTAATTATTTCACACATTACTCAGTTTAATAATATATACTACTGGGAAATTCCTCTTAACTGTTTTTACTTATTTGGTTTAAACTCTAGGGTCTTTGTCCTTCCAAATCTATTGGTTTGTTTTTAATTTTTTTCTGCTTTTTTTTTCCTTTTAAAGGAAAATATTTATTTTTATTTCAATTTTAACCTCAATGACATCTAAATAAATGTTGGTTAAAAGAGTACTAAAGGCATTATAGTTATAACAATGGTGGGCTTGTTGGTTTGTGGTTTATTTAGAAGATATTTATGCTACATCAGATACCTCCACACTCAGTTTTTTTTTTCCCTTTCCCTGCTTGTCTTTTATTGACATGTGACTTACTATAAAGGAGCTAACTGGATAGAGTGATAGGAAACCTGAGATCTAGAGTGAGCTTTACTTTTAACTAGCTTTGGGGTCTGGGCAAATCAGTTAATGCTCTTTTTTTTTTTTTTTTTTTTTTTTTTTTTTTTTTTTTTTTGAGGACATGTAAAATGAGAGAGTTTGATAGGGAGGCAGTAAGGTCCTTTCCAGCTCTAGCTATGAATCTGAGCATATAATCACTGGGTTCGTAAGTGTTGCTTCTAATATCTAATGTAAGCTTATCATTGATTGTACCAGGCATGAGGAAGCAGAGGAGATTGTATGGTAAAAGAGAATCAATCCATGTGGAAGGCAAAGCACGAGGTAGAAACAGAGTGAAACAGCTTCACTGAGAACAAGAGATATTTAACAAGCAGAGACATACCTTCTGTGGTGTGTAGAAGTTTTTCAGTTTAATGTAGTCCCCTTACTTATTTTTACTTTTGTTGCCTTTGCATTTGGTATCAAATCCAAAAACTTAATGCCAAACCCAACGTTAAGGAGCTCACTTACTATGTTTTCTTCTAGAAATTTTATGACTTTATGTCTTGCATTCAAGTCTTTAATACATTTTGAGATTATTTTATGATATTTTTATTTTATGATATAAGATGGGGTCTAGTTTCCCTCTTTTCCTTTGTGGTTGTCCAATTTTCTCAGCACCATTTATTGAAGAGACTAACCTTTCCCTATTATATATTATTGGATCCTTTGTTGAAAAGTAATTGACCACATATGCTTAGACTTATTTCTGGGATCTCTGTTCTGTTCTATTGATCTATGTATCTGCATTTTACCCCAATACCGTACTGATTTGATTACTATAGCTTTGTAATACAGTTTAAAATCAGGGAGTGTGATGCCTCCAGCTTTGTTGTTCTTTCTCAATATTGCTTGGACTATTTGGGGTCTTTTGTGGTTTCATACAAATTTTAGGATTGTGGGTTCTCCCTCTGTGGAAAACACCATTGGGATTTTGAGACCGATTGTGCTGCATCTGTAGATCACTTTGCATAATATAGACATTTTAATAATATTAATTCTTCCAATTTATGGACATCAAGATGTCCATATCTATCTTTCCAACTATTTATGTTTCTTTCATCAGTGTCTATTAGTTACACAGATATTCTGCTTCTTAGTTAAATTTGTTACTATTTTAACCTTTTTGATATTGTAAATGAGATTAGTTTCTTCATTTTTCCTTCTGATATTTCATTTTTATAAAAACACAACTGATTTTTGTATATTGATATTTTTCTCCTGCAACTTTACTGAAATTGTTTATTAGTTCTGACAGTTTTTAGGTGGAGTCTTTGGGACTTTCTATATATGATATCACATCACCTGCAAATAGAGATGATTTACTTCTTCCTTTCCAATTTGGACACATTTTATTTCTTTTTCTTTTCTAATTGCTTTGAATAGGACTTCTAGTGCTGTGTTGAATAAAAGTGGTGAGAATGGGCATCCTTGTCTTGTTCCTGATCTTGGAGGAAAAGCTTTTAGCATATCACCATTGGATATGATATTAACTGTAGACTTATTATAGATGGCCTTTATTATGTTGAGATACTACTCTTCTATACAGAGTTTGTTGAGAGTTTTTATCATGAAAAGATATAATGTTTTGTCAGATGCTTTTTCTACATCTATTGAGATAGATCATATAATTTTCAGCCTTCATTTTGTTGATGTGATATGTCACACTAATTAATTTGCTGATGTGGAACCATCTTTGCATCCCATTTTATCATGATATATTATCCTTTTAATGTGTTGATGAGTCTGGTTTGCTAACATTTTGTTGAATTTTTTTGCATCTATATTCATTGGGGATATTGGCATGTGATTTTCTTTTCTTGTAGTGTGCTCATCAGGCTTTGTTATCAGGTGATGCTACATCATAAAATGATGGAAGCATTCCATCTTCTTCAATTTTGGGGAAGACTTTAAGAAAGAATGGTATTAGTTCTTCTTTAAATGTTTGACAGAATTCAGAAGAGATATATTTGGGAAAGCAATGGAATGAAGAGATAAAATCTGGAAAGAAAAAGGAGGGACTTATGGTTCACTCTGGGGCATTTAGTCTAAAATAATAAGAAAGAAGCAGACAGTAAAAAATTTTATTTACATAGTGAAACAATGAAAGTGATGTTTAATGAACACTAATCTGAACTACAGTATTTAAAAACATATTTGAAATTACTTATTTCCATTTTGAATAAAAATATTTTTTTTGCTCATGAATTTCTAAAACATCAAAATGAGTGTTAAACTATATTTAGTTTTCATCTGTCTTGTTATAGCTATTTTAAAATTCACAGTACAAGTTTTTTGTATATGCTCTTGAGTTCCTGTTCCCTTGGAATGCTTGCAGTTTTAGTCTTAGAAGGAGTTGAATGTGTGTACATTTTAGCTGATGGTGATTAAATCTTTTTCTTTTCGGATTTGCCACTGTTGTTATCTACAACCTCAAAAACCTATGGCATTCAAAATGGTTGGGAGACAGTCTAGAGTCTGCATGACAATGGGAGCAACCATGAGGTCACTGCGATAATTCAGTCATGTGATAGTGATGGCCACAGACAATGCCAATAATAGAGAGTTCTGGGAGAGCATGACAGGAATAAAATTGGAGAAGCGGCGAGAAGTTTTAATTCTGAAAGCAAAATCTTTATGGGACGTAAAATTGGCTTTGAGGTAGACCTGGAGGGGATCCCTATTATGCTGAGAAGGGGGTGAGATATTCAAGTAGATGTCACTTACAGAATATCCATCTTTGTATGAATATAAGAGTAGTTAGGATATGTTCATTCTCATCATGTTACTTCTTAGGTAAAATAAATTTAACTTTAAATACATGTTTAATAGAAACCTTTAAAATGTTCATAAAATTTTAGATGTGCTGGCATCTTAGATTTTTCTTTTTGATGATGTTCATTTTATTTGCAAACAAAAAATAGAGAATATAGACTCCTTTTCCATCATCTAATTTCTTCTAATGAAACTATTTTCATCTGATAAGAAATAATGCAGACCTCTTTGTAAAGTATTCTCTGCCCTGTGATTTGGGGTCACTTCACCTCTTTGTGATTTTCTCTATAAGATTCAGATAGGGCCCAATTTATCAGTGTGTGCTTATACCCTTTAAATGACTTCCTCTTGATTTTAGAGTTAAGACAAAAATCCCCAGGCTAGCTGCATACTCATCCTCATCTCCCACTACTCTCTGTTCTCCTTTGCCAGCCTCACCGGCCTTTCCACCCAGAATCTTCTTCTACCCTACTTCCCCATCCCGAGCCTCTAGCCTCTTTGCTCGCTTAGTACTGAGCTGCCCTTCACTACTCACGCTGCATTGCACTTTTTCAATGAAGATGTCCTTAGGTTCAGCTAGCTTGCTTTGTATAACCTCTCATAACACCAAGACATTTTTTTCTTAACCCGGTCTGTAAGTCTATGCTTGTGTGTGTGTGATTGTTTGCTCTAAGTCTCTTTCTCTGACAAAATTAATTTTCATGAGGGCTAAGGTCTTGCCTGTGTTGCTCACCACGTATCCTGGTGACCTAGCATAGCATGCATTTGGAAAAGCTGAATGACCAAATACTGACAACTATACCAAAGAGTTTGGATTATTGATGCCATCCTGGACTCAAGGCTTCCTGCCAGAGCTCTGGGATCTGGTGACACTTGTGTCTTCACCATACACCGTATCTCTGGAAAGCCAGGTCAGGGGAGAGTATGTCTTCACAGAGTGAGTACTACAGGATTGATGTAACATATAGCCACATTGTTTCAGATGAGAAGGGAGCATTATCCTGTCATTCTTCATGATATAAAATACTGTATGTGCATTTTTTTAAAAAAATCAAACAAATGTAGTGTTAAAAAAATAATGAGCTTGTGCAAATTTGGTGATGCTGAGATTAAGAGTCAGTCTATTTTACTTGCTTTTTAATCTCCTTAAAAAAAAATTCCCAGATCCTATCCCTTTTGTTCTAGACAGGATTGCTTTTGACTTCAAAGTGTTGTAATAAAGGTATTTTCATGAAAAAAACAACTTGTTTTTCTTACAAATATGAATGAGCTCCTCTAAATGTTGGATCCAAGATTTATTTCCTTTTTTCCTCACCTTAACATCAAATTTTCTTTTCCCCAAAAGTCATGTTTTAAGCTATGATCTGCCTCTGAAGAACTGAGGGAGTGTGTTTTTTGTTCACGTAGGTGTTTTCTTCTAACACAAAAATAAACACAGAGCATGTCTGCTTCTTTTATACTCTTGGAACCTGGTCCTTTCTATAGCATATGTACATGTAAACCACTGGCCTAAACAATGACCACTGAATTGTCCCTCCTGGGACAACATCAGCTCTCCTAAGAGGTACTAAAATACCATGCATGGCATAGTAGTGCCACCAAAATTTGCCCAGATATAGATTCTTTAAAAACTATGAATTCTTCCAAAGTTTGCTTCCAATATCTTATCATAGCATTTTGCATTATATTTTTATTTTCTTGTAATGCATAGTTATTTTAATTTTAATTGAAAAATTACTAAGAAAATTGTTCTCTGCTATGATTTCTTTAAATACTAATAAAATTGATGGCTTAAGAAGTGTGATAACCTTTAGTTAATAAATATAGTAATATCAAATTAATGAGCATTATCCCAAATCAGTTGCTTTCATTTCTGTATTCTCACGAGTTGTGTATTATTATAGTTATATAAAACTCTAAATTTCAATAGACAAAATTTACTACCTTTGCAATACCAACTGTCATGATATCTGATTTCTTTAAGTCATTGTATTTTAATGTTTATCAATTTGGAAAAAATCAAATAGAGTAACATACTGTTATTTTTATTTGTAATGTACTGAATTCCAGTGTTATCTTCCATACAGAGCAGACACAATTAGATTTTTACATCCTTGATTCTAGTTTTATAAAGACTAAGAGCATTCCTGAAAATATTTAAATCTTTTTAAATCCAATTGCCTCAGAACAAGTGGCGACATCCTTGTATTTTCCCATTCTGTGAAAGTAGCCTTAGGAATTCCACAGAGTCAGTTTACCACAAAGTCTGGTGTGGAAAGAATAGAGCAAGGTCATTAGCCAGAGCCATCCATGTATCACAATGGAACTCACAACCCTTGAGCTCTAAATAATCCCAAAGTTTTAAAAGACTTGCTCCCTTAAGAAGGACACATTTCTTATGGCCAGCTTTTTTAAGTCAGAAGCTAATAACCCTCAACCTGCTTGCCTTTTGCAGATATGTGTGACACAAAGTACAGATAATTTCTGCTGAATTGAGCCCATAATGAAGGAATTTATAATCAGTTCTAATGTATTTGAGACCTAAAGTATATTAGCCCTTCATCAAAGGGAATGATAAAAAACAGCATTAATATGGGTGGATAGTAATTATTTCAGGGCCTCATAATTATTCTCCAGTTAACTACAGAGAAATGCTGATATTTTTATTCCTTTTTTAAAAAAGAAAAGGCACTATGGTCGGATCCTAAAATGTAAGACTGCATTATAAGTCCTTTGTAAAGGGCAACACTTTGAATTATGCTTATATTAATGGCACAGAAACTCTTTGGGATTTAAATGAGTTCAAAGTTCATGGTTAGGAGTTTCCTTTACCTTCATGGTTAGGAATTCCCTTTACCTTCCTAGTCCTGTTGTTTCACCACTGAATCTATTTATTGCCTATTGGAGATATAAAATATAGTAATTACTCTCACTCCCTTTCAAAATGACATGAGGTCCACTTTCCTATTAACTCTAATGAGAGTTATGTGTGCATTCCTCAAGGAGGACAGATCCTATAGTTTCAAGGTAAAATAAATCACTTCTCCAGGTTTTAGAGGACTCATTCGCTTTATATTTTGGTGCTTTAAGATACCCATTTAAACTGCTGGTATTAGAAGATGCACTGTTTATAGTTTAAAAGAAGCATAAGCTATGGTTGGAGTGTTGTTAATGATTGCTGTATATTTTTGCTGAAGGATAAATGTTTGACCCTTTGGGGAAATAATGTTGATCAATTTACAGGAAATACATGGTCTCTAAAATGTGATTGTCTTATTTTTCTAAGGAAATTAATGACAATTACTTTTACTATGTTTTCTTTCAATTAAAAAAAAACCTTTAACATTAGTTATTATATCAAATTATGTCAGTTTAGAATGAACTAAAAATGACCCAGATGTCCTAGATATCCTAGAAAGAAGGAAACTCAAGGCAATAGGCTATTTTCCTTCCAACCTGGGAATAAAGAATCTTGAGATCATGTAGGACTCTGTTTCTGTGATCCACAAGCATATGTTTACTCTTTTTGAGCTTTCCATAGGACCGATGTGGAGTTTTTCAATTTGCAATGCCGACCCTCTCAGATACTTGTTTCTTGTGCTTTTAGACATATGAGATAAAGGAAATCTGGGGTTTTGTTTTCTTTTTATAACCATTTTGGCCAAAGCCTGTTATCAGCCTTCTTCTTCCCAGGGAACCTTCAAAAAAATCAGACATATAAACAATGCTTGATGTTAAGAAAACCCAGTTATGCTGGCATTATGAAAATACTGCTGGACCCCTACTGTGGGAACAATTTAATGTCACACAATAATAGATTTTATTTAGTATTCAGTAAATGAACTTCTTTAGTTGGGAGAATTTGACTTAATCTTTTTCTAAGGTAATGATGTCCCCATCTATTTCTGATGCTGAATATCTACATCTGTAACTTTTCAGGTTTACTACAGTAAAAGATGTTCCATCTAGTACATGTATGTAATAATTATCCCACCTCAGTTAAGAGGCATGCAGCTTCCTGATTAGGGACGGTGATAATACTGCAGCAAAAAGGTGGTTCAACCACTCTCTCCGTGTCATCTCATGGCATACACAGTATCATTTCCATGGCCTCCCTACTTATCCAGACCCACGGTCAAATAGCAACTGAGAACTATGTCCCACATGCAAACAAATAGCAGCTCTTGTTTTCATAAAAATTCTCTTACTATCACATGTTATATAGACCCAAGAACCAGCAATTCTTTTTTTCCTTTTTTCTTTTTTTTTAAGATTTAGGGAAAGGGGCAGGGAGAGGGAGAGAGAGTCTTAAGCAGACTCCAGGGTGAGCACAGAGCCTGGAGCAGGGCTGAGCTCAAACCCAGAATTGGTCACTTAACCAGCAAAGCCACCCAGGAGCCCCAAGAATAAGCAATTCTGTGTGTGCAAAGTATGTAAAACCACTGGCTAGGTGACTGTAGAACATGAATGATTTCCTGAAGAAGTCCTGTGAATTGCCTCAGATATCCTAAGACAGGAAAAAAAGACCATTCATCTGAATCGTTCCAGAGAGACCTGAGCAAAGTGAGGAGAGGGACTTAATTTAATTGTGATGGATTTTACATGTGTCTCCAAATGTTAGTGAACTGATGATTCAGAAAAAAAAAAAAAAAAATTGAACCCATGCTAATGGTTTCTTAATAGAGCCAAGAATTAAGCAAATTAAGTGATTTAACTAAAATTGGAAAGTGGATAGTGGTTTGGGCAACAATAAACAACAACCACTGTACTTAATCTGTGTTACCTATTAATAAATCAAACTATAATTTTTATATAGCATCCTTGAAAATAGAAATGCAAGGAGTTATATTCATTAAAGTGTGTTCATTTACTGTTTGACATAGTAAAAGAAAATTTAAAAGTATGAAAACAATTTTCCCAGTCTAATATTTTGCATGATGTTTTAAAACGAAATATTTCAAATGTAGTTTTTGATACAGCAATTGTTGAATTTAAATACAAACTATCTCTATTTTTCAGAAATGTAGCAACATTGTTGCATGGACATCCAAAAACATGGAGGGTGTTTTTTGCACTAAGCAGGGTCATATTAAAGAAATGCAGATTTCAGTGAACTTGCAACAGAGTGTCAATTAACATAGACTTGTTTTCATCTAGGTTTTCTCTTAATGGAATGATTGCTTACTAGAGTGACTATAAAAGCATATTACTCAATTTATTGTGCACAGCTCCTCTGTCTATATTGGAAATGACCTTGAAACCATGACCTTACAACTGAGTAGTCAGTGGGTCCCTTCAGTTACATCATTAATTTCTCCAATTCCAATCTTTTGATCTTTGTCAGTTACTACTGTTTTTCAAGGCTGTTTCTCTGAGCTGATGAAACGTAACTGGATTAGATCTCTTTTTTTTTTCCCCTTTCATTTTCTGGGATGGTGTTTTCCATTCTTTTAGGGTTCTGATAATAGGTTTAGTTTGAATTACAAACATAATGCAGTAAACGCTGAAAAGACTCAGAAGTCTTTCTGAAAATGTTTAACAACCCTTCCCTATGAAATGTGCTTACAGTTAATGCCTGCTTCTTTTCTATATATATTATTAAAATCAATACATGATCTTTAGTCTCTTTCTCTCTTCCTTTTTCTATGACTGTTACTTTATGCATGACAAAATTCTCTTGCTTACTGCTATGTTTGGCTGTCTTTTCACTTGAGTGTCCTGTGTTTGTAATGATTGCTTTTGCATGAGGATTATGAAATGTCATACAAATTAAATGGTTGTGGAAATGAAAAGAAATGTGGGCTTCACTTGCTTTTTTGTGTGCTGAATATGTCAATTATGTGACACTTAAAATTACTTTCAAACGGCCTTTGACTTCCCCTTTGGTGTGGTTCTTTATTCTAGCAAATTAATATTGTTAAGTATAATAAAACATTTATTAAACATTCACAGTGTCTTAATACAATTATTATCCTAAAAATGATTCTCTTAGAAGTAACTATACTGGACATGAAATTATAAGAGGTCATAATTCTGTTATATTACTAAATTGCTTATGAAATGTAAGCCCTGACTCTGTAACTAACTTAATAACCAAAAACTGACTTTCACTGATGGTAACTTTGCTCTACAGAGTGATGAGATTATCTCTTCATACTTTTGTGCAGGTTGCAAATGTCTTGGATCCACAGTTAATATTTAATTAAAACACATGGGGAAATTTTTAATGGCAAGTAATTTTAAAAAGTCACAGTCTTGAAAAATGTATGATATAAAAATGTATAAAATCCAAGTGTTAATGCTCTTGCAAAAAATTAGGAGAAAAAAAGAAAAGAAAATACCCTAAAAATGTTCATATCACTGCTGTCCCTAATGTTATTATATTGTCCCAAATTAAAGATGAGTTTGGCCTACTTTCTTTATTGTTGTCACCAATTCAAATTAGAAAAGACACTGAATAAATTAAATTCTTTCAGCTAAAACTGTTTACTTTTTTGTATGCAGTGGATATTTAAAAAAAAATTATTTCCTTTGCTTATGACTTGAGTTTCAAACCATGATGTATTTTTTATGTTGGAACTATTCACAAACCAAATCTTCTATAAGATATTTTGGGGAGAGGGATTCTTTTTTCTTAAACAAAATAGATAATCAAGTTTGACCTAACCACCCCCACTCTTTTTGGAAATACCCTTGAGAATTTTAGTATTTACATTTTATTTTTTTCCCCTCAGTCTTGTTTATTCTTGAATTGTCTTTTTTTTTTCCCTCCATTTCTCCGTTCTCAATCCTAGGTCCCCTTACAAAGAAACAGACAGATGATTTAGGTGATAATGACGGTGCTGAAGATGAAGGTATTTTTTTTACAACCAAATCTATTTGCATGAGAAGGGACTCAATCACTTTTTCCACCAGTTTCTATTTTTTTACTTCTTGTCTTTTTTTGAAGAGTTGTTTTTAATTCCCGTTTTTGATGTGTTTTGTCTTCTTGCTTGTTGTTACACATAAATATACATTTTTAATTTTTAAAAAAAATGAATGTTAAGTTTTACATTTTGATGCCAACCATTAAAATGTTTTAGAAAGAGGGGCATTTTTTTTGTTGTTTTCTTGAACTGACTTTTGATATGTTCCATCCCATGTTTTGACTGAAATTTGTCCATATTCTTTGAACTAACAATCTTTACCCCTGTAGTCTCTCTGTACCCATTTTGCATGTTTTCTAATCTATGTAAATATTTTATCCAATATCAACATGTGTTTCATTTTTATCTTTGATATTTGTTTAAAAAGAACCCCATACTCAATAAAATGAAGGACAACTAAAAGCTGATATAAAGTGTTTCTTGAGCAATATAATTTATATGACAAAAATAGTTTTCTGTTGATTTACTTAAATATTACACAAATAAATTCAGTTGTATAGTAAGAAAGGCATCGCACCTATTCAGATAACTGTAAACACTGTGTAATCATTTCAGTACGCTAAGCTATTTGATAGATATCTTTTCATTTCAAAGGCACATAATTTCT
The DNA here is from genome assembly GCA_004023965.1 of Spilogale gracilis. Classification (NCBI taxonomy): domain Eukaryota; kingdom Metazoa; phylum Chordata; class Mammalia; order Carnivora; family Mephitidae; genus Spilogale; species Spilogale gracilis. Next base: position 69,180 of record PITA01008662.1, on the reverse strand, counting down.
AGCCTGGGATAAGAAAGTTCGGATTTTCGAAGTATTGCCAACTATAAGCACTAAAATATTGACTACTTTGCTAATACCAAAATTGTTTTCTCTTTCTAACTTTCTTATGACATACAATTCTGATATACCCTGTACATGTAAGTACTTGCTAGATTGATTTGATTTGACACTTCTCATTCCATTGTGTACCTTGACCTGGTATTAGGTGTATCCAGACGGGCCCATTGATATTTTCAGTTCACACTTGTTCCAATTAGAACTTTTTTTTTTTGGCTAACCTAGTTATGATTCTTCGAGAAGTGACTAATATTATCCCAGGTTTAAAAGTAACTCCCAGAGCCCTAGAAATTAAATCTCATAAAGATATCAATAATACAGTATGAATGGCTTTCCAAAATAAAATAACCTACAAGCAGCTCAGCAGAAATGCTAGTTACATGAGTCACAACTACGAATGAATATATCCTTACTAAACAATTTGAATTATTGTCACTGAGATATTTATTTAATAAGCTACTTTATAGTAGAAAATTGAATTATAGAGGTGAAGTATTGAAAGCTTAAAAATTATATTTTAAAAAAATTATATTGTGTTTTAATATTTTATAACATTTAAGAATTATTTTGATTAAGTGAAATTTATGATCTCTGATTAAAAATTCATTTACCATGAACCCCAACAGTGAATTAAAGATTAAACACAAAGCAGTCATTAATATTTGAAATAAATCATTATAGCTGTCTACCAGTTATCATTTTGAATGCTAAATAGCTAAAAATAAACTTATAATATCAAAATGCAAATTGTGTTTTTTAAAAACATTGTTGGAGATCAGAAGTTTTCAAATATTCAAGACATTTGTTGACTTTGTTCTCACTGCTCTAAGAAGACTGCTTCCTCTCAGGGGCTTTTGGATTTGCAGAGCCCTTTGAAAAGCCTTAGCTCCTAGACATTTGTTATTTAAATAATACTAAGTATAAAGGACTTCTTAGTGTGTAGCTTTGTAAACTCTAAATTTTCTGAAAGTACTCACAAGGTTAGTATACATAATTTTCCTATTTAAAAAATACATCGCTGATTTAATGTACTTCTTTTCTTTTGATGAATAGCATCAAGTAAGACATTTACACGTTTATAAAAGATAGCTCTAAGCCAGCATAATGAGCTCAGCCCTGTAAGTGAACCTATTTTACACACCTCTTTCAAAGCACATTTAACATTTTTAAATAGCCATTAAGAATGTACTAAACCCCTGTTTAAATTGGCAGGTAGTATTCAGGTTAAGTACTAAGCCCGTCAAGCACAAGACTTATCAGATCAATAAATATTTTTAAATGCTCAGAAGTACAGAATGTAAAAACAATCAGTTCAAGTTGAGTCCATTCCTCTGTGTTGTTTTGGATACTTGTTTAGACAGCAAAGACAAGAAAGATAAATTCGGATAGTCTCCAGGATAAAAAAAAAACACAAAAACAAAAACAAAAAACTTTTTAGAAAAGTCTGACCATCTTCCTCTATTCAGTTCCTTTTACAATTATTTTGTAGACATGAGTGTGAATAAAAACCAAGGCCAATTTTCCTATTTAATTTGCTCCAAATTATGAATCAACATCACTAGACATAAAACAACAAATGTAAACTGCTTGACAAATTACTCTTTTTACTTAAGTCAAAAGTCAAAGATACTTCTTCCCCATTACTCACTGATAACCCAAATCCTACTTCATTTCCAGGTCCCCATCTCAGCTACTGAATTCAGAGACTACCAAGGCTATTGACTGGGGTGTGCCCCTCATTCACTTAAATTAATCCAAGGCTTCTTAGTGGAGCACTATTCATGGCTCCTAATTTTCTTCTGTGTCTTTACCATTAGTTATTCTTTTGCCATCTTATAGTCAAACACAGTTGTTATCAGTTTTCATTTGTGTTTTATAATAACCAAAAAACTACATATTTCATAGGCTATTTCCATAATTTCAAAAGACTAATCTAAAGTGATAAAAATGGGTCAAAGCAGCACTGTAGATTTCTACCAGTTTATTTTGGGAATTCAAGAGATATTTAATTTTTTAAATTGTGCTAGGAATACATTAATATCAATATTTCAATATTAGATGCAATTTTATATTTTATTTTAATTTTTTTAAAGATTTTATTTATTTATTTGACAGAGAGAGAGAGATCACAAGTAGGCAGAGAGGCAGGCAGAAAGAGGAAGAAGCAGGCTCCCCGGCAAGCAGAGAGCCCCATGCGGGCCATGATCCCAGAACCCTGAGATCATGACCTGAGCCAAAGGCAGAGGCTTTAACCCACTGAGCCACCCAGGCGCCCCAATTTTATATTTTAAATAGAGCCCTTAAAAACTGCTTCTAAAGATTTGTATATATTTTTTAACTAAAAATTATATTTAGCCAACACTTCTATATTCTTTTGCTGGTTTGGAGTGAGGTTGGGACCTGAGGTTCGTAGGAGAATTCGTAAAAGAAGACAAAAAAATATCTTGAAATACATCAGAGAAAAATTTAATTGAGGCAGTGCCCCATGATTTAAAACTGTTAAATGCCAAAACCTCTCAATTATGGGCAATTAAGAACTTAATGAGTTTTTTAAGAAAAGGAAACCAGTGGGTCGCCTGGGTGGCTCAGTCAATGGGTGCCTGCCTTCGGCTCAGGTCATGATCCGGGAGTCCTGGAATCGAGTCCCACATCGGGCTCCCTGCTCTGCGGGAAGCCTGCTTCTCCTTCTCTCGCTCCCCCTGCTTGTGTTCCCTCTCTAGCTGTATTTCTCTCTGTCAAATAAATAAATAAAATCTTTTAAAAAGAAAAGGAAAGGATACCAGTAAGCATATTTAAGAAGTTATGTGACTAATAATTATTCATTAGGACCATTAAAGGTAGTTGTGATTCCCAAACCCTTGTTGTCAGGCACAAATAAATCCCCATTAATTGCCCTAGGTCTACTGACACTTGCTACATTGGCTTAAAATTTTGGTTTATCAGAAAGATAAAATAGTTACTGAAATTTTAATATAAAAATATCTACTCAGATTCCAAGTCTATTACTTTTTAACTTGAAAAACTTAAGTACTTTCCTACCTTAAATAATCATCAGTGTAGTACTTCCCCCTTTAACATCCACTCTTTTCAGAGACTTAGATGCTTGGCAAAGCCTTAAAAAGTGCACACAACAGAAAATATAAACATGTATTATGAACTTTTGTATTTTTATTGTACTGGAACTAGAGTGGTTTTGATTTTAGTACAGTCAGTAGCAGCTGCTTAGGCAAAGTCAGAAATGTTGGGTGAAATTCACCTTATTTATAGAGAAAAATATGAAACAAGATTTAGAGGGATGACTTGGCTCTAATAAACTCATCATGAATTACTAAGGTACATGTAATACCTTTGCTCCAAAGACATAATGGTTCCTTAAAATTTTATTAAAATGATGGCATTAGCAGATGGTATTCTAGTAGGCTATCTGATATATTAGTTTATAAAGATTCTGATTTTTTAATCAAAGTAAATATAGATATAATTTAAACTGTTTATATTTATTATTATGCTATTATATTTGAACTCTTTACTATTTATATTTAAATCAAAAAGACCTACATACTATGAAGAAAATAAAGTCTAGGACAGACCCCTGTGATAAAATACTATCTATATAGAACTCCAATTATCCTGTAATAGAATATGGCATCTTTCCAAAGTTTATTAGCAATTTCAAAGGTTGTTATATGCAAGAATTTTACTTATTTTGATAATTAGTACCCCATATAACATAAGCTTCAAGATTACTTCAGGCAAAAAGAAATATTGTTCAGAACACAGGATTAGAATTGTAGATAACTTTCTAGAGAAGAACTGCTTGGTATGTAAGTTCTTAGACAAGGCTGAAATCTCTGAGAAATTTGAAAAGACAAACTGGAAATTAGAATTAGTCCAAACTATCATTAATTCTTTCAAGTCTAGTTTTCAAAGAAAAATAAAGAGATACCACTCAAAATAGCTGCTATGATGTATTGTCATATTTTCAGTGTTTCCTGACAATGTCCACTACATTCTGCTATTAGATATAAAATGTGGCAAGTCTTCTCAATGTATGCCTGTATTGTTTTCCAGGTGAACAGAATGGTTCTACCAAGATTTCATTACTGTTCACAGTTGGTGCTTTGTAATTCTATGTAATTTTAATTAAAGAAGAATTCTGAAACAGCCTCCCTCTGTGCTACCTACAAGCATACAATTAGCAGAGTACAGTAGTCTGCTGTGAACAGTCAGTTAATGATTTCAGTTTAATAATTTATTATTGCTTCTTCAGTGCCAGCCATACTAGAAAAATAAGCTAAAACTGTATGGAGCAAACAGGCATTTAAAAATGGAAGATAGTTAAACATTTCAAAAGGATTGTTTTCTCTGTGTAAGCCTAACATCTCCACAAGCCCCTAATTCTTTACAAATGAGTGAATATCATTTTCCCTCCTAAGGATTTAAGGAGAAAATAAATTTAGGCTTTCCATCTAAATGTAGTTGTGTCTAATGGATAGTTTTGATGTCAAAGTATTCTCTTCTTACCACTTAAAAATAAGACACTCTTCTCAAGTACACCCTTGGAGAGGAAGGAGGGGATTATGGTAAATTTATATACTGGTATTAAGTTAAATCTAAAGTAGTCTTTTAAAAAAGTCTCTAAATTCTGCAATGGGCTGTTTTTCTAACTTGAAAATCTGGAAAATTAGTGGAGCTGCAATTTCTGATCCTAAAAGGATTTTTAATTTAAGGAAATCACTGTTATTGCAGTAGAAAAATTGAGGCATTTATATTAGTCACCCTTTTCACAGGAAATGTAAAGCAGCATCTAAATAATCACCAGATTTTTCAATGAGTTTGTACTATACTAGTCCATTCTGAAAGCTGAAACCTCAGTTGCAAAGATGTAGGAGATTTAAGTTTGATAAAAATGTCAAAAGCAAAGAAATAAAACTATATTTTTAAATGATGTTTTTGGCATTAACAAGAAGAAAATATACTTGATCTAATTTAATTTCAATTGTGGGTAGAAGACCTAATGGGCTATTATAGAACAGTAATGTTTGCTGTGTATATGTATGTATTCATAATCATATACATATATAATATTTTGATATTAAATAGTTAAAACTATGTTTGCCAATATAAGATTCTCTAGAAGTTAGGACATTTTTTAGTAATATTAATCAATTTATTATTTATATTATATAATTTACTATCATTGCATTGAGGTGTAATTGACATATAACGTTGGTTTCAGGTAATTATCTTGTGGTCCCCTTATATATTATTTTTAGATCCTTACTGAAAATTACAAAATTGGGGGAAAGTATCTTAGAAAAGCAAACACAGTTGATTAAAAGTCAGAGTTGTTGAAATAACTTTAACATCACCCTAAGAGTGGGTACTTTACACCTGCACTTAGCTGTATTCTATGTTATGTCTATAGGACAAAATCATAGAGCCATAATTGGACTAGGAAGAGTATAATAGTTAACACAAAAAGGTGAAAAATATAATTTAGTTTGTTTTCTTCTTCCAGAGGGTAGGGTTGGTGGAGAGAGTGGATAACCCAGACTTAACTTAAAAAATATCATGTAAGTGACAGTACTCTATGTACAACAACAACAAAAATACAGACTTCACTACCTAAACATTCATTTTGCAGTTGGTACTTGAGGAGTGAAGTGAAACTTTCGCAACCTAAAACACAGTGTCATAATTATTTTCCCAAATGAGAGCATAAATTATTCAATATAATTATCATGTATCCAATAAAATCTTTATAGTAAATAAGAAATGGAGAAACAGAACATTTTATTCACAATAGCAGTGATAACATTGTCCTTAGCGTATGGTTCATAAATTCCGTATGAGGTCTATAACATTAAAAAAAAAAAATAGATCTGAGACCCATTATCATTCTTTCTTTTTGTTCTACAGTCACTTTAGAAATCAATCAAAAAGCACTAAAATTCACACCCACTTTCAATTTGTCCAAGTTTTAATTCAGTGTATAATTTTAAACAAAAAAATGTTTTAAGATGTTATTTCTTTATTTGACAGAGAGAGAGATCAAAGTAGGCAGAGAGGTAGGCAGAGAGAGGGAAGCAAGCTCCCCGCCTCTGAGCAGAGAGCCCGATGCGGCCTCAATCCCAGGATCCTGAGATCATGACCTGAGCCGAAGGCAGAGGCTTTAACCCACTGAGACACCCAGGTGCCCCTAAACAAAATTTTAACTAGAAAACAGTGAATATCTTTTGCTCTTTTCACAATAGCTCGTAACATGAGTTGCTGAAGAAACACTTTAACAAAACAGCAATTTAAAGAACTATATTAGAATCATTCTCTTTTGTCTCTAAAATGGAAAATATATTCTCTGCTTCATTATGTGTGTTTTTTGAGGATAAGGACAATTGCCAACCATTTGTTTTTCAGATATTCGGGACAGTGGGGGTCCTAAACCAGTGATGGTGTATATCCATGGTGGCTCATATATGGAAGGTACTGGAAATTTATATGACGGGAGTGTCTTGGCAAGTTATGGCAATGTGATTGTCATCACAGTCAACTACCGACTGGGGGTACTTGGTAAGAATCTCTTCTTTTCTTTTCACCATATCCATGAAGTATGTGATAGTTTTGTTTTGCTTTGCTTTGTTTCATTCATTGTTCTATGCTTGTTGACTTTCTTTGAACCAAAATTTTGGTATTTTTAATAACATCTGTAAGTATGTGCGTAAATTACTTGATGGAAGACAGGTAGGGTTGGTTTTAAAATTCGAAGGTAAAAGATAGTGAAATTATTTACATTGTTGAGTGAAGTTTTCCCTGGTTTCACTTGATAGCCCTGTGAAAGGCGACAATGCCAGGGCCTTTCTAAAGAAGAATGAGTCCTGGGCGACAAATTCTTCCTTCCACTTTTATTTACAATGCCATAAAATTGCCTGAAATTTGATATGAGTTTAGAAACAAGTTTATAAGTCTCTTCAAGAATATGTGTATGGACTGGCTTTGGGGAAACGTTGTTTGTCATTGTGGTTTGGATTTTTTAAAAATTTGTCAGATTATAATTAGAAATATTTGTCTAAATGTAATACATTGAATTATTTGATTTGGAAAACATGTTGAATTTATAAGTTCAAGTCAATAATGTATATACATGTAAAACAAAATGATATTGGAGATCCTTGGTTTTGAAGAAAATCAGAGAAATATTATTTGTAAAATATCAAGTACTCTGAAATAGGCATATTGTTTTATGTAATAACCCATTATTAAAAGATAAACTTGATATTCTACCTATATAAGTTTATTTTTATAGTATTGCTACAATTTTGGGAGTAAAATTACTTTGTCATTTAATAAGAAACTTCTATTATGGTATTTTAGTTAAGAGTATTTGCTAAAAGAGTACAGTTTATCATAAAAGATTTCATCTTTTTAATCTTAATTGTTCTCAACATCTGATCACATACTATACACTTTTTAAAGGCATATAATTTATGCTGTTATTTGCAACAGAAAGGGACCTCACACTTTCAATCTCTAAAAGATTTTGAAAAAGGAATTTATGTTTTCCTTTATAGTAATTGGCCATATCATATATTTTGGTCTTTGAGGAGCAGTTATTTTTCTTCTTTAGTGTTAGTTACTTCTCTGTAATTATAAGTCTATAGTCATGTCACTCTCAAAATATATATATATATATATATATATATATATATATATATATATATATATATACACACATAAGGAATAGCTTTTGTCGGTCAAGTTTGTATGTTTTGGGGAAGAGGATATTTTAGGGAAGAAATGCAAAGTAAAATCTTAATATGTTTCTACTTTGTTATGTTGAATTTGGAGTGTGGGGGACAATAGATATACCATGGCAAATGCAGGTGTAAAATGCTTCTGTAACACTTTTCAAGTACACCTTAGTTCGACATACTGTTTAATCAGGCATGGATTCAGATGTTCTTATAATTTCAGTGGGCAGGAATGAATGTTTTCTCACAAGTGAAAACTGTATCTTAGAAAGTTGTATGAGAGATGTTCATAATCATCTTAATTTTAAATATCAGTGTTGTCATTTGGTTTTTATGCAAGACTTTAATGTGAGAATTTTCAATGTTTCAATATATTTAATTTTAATTATAGTATTATTTATAGCTCAGTGGCTTTTATTATTATTCTCATATTTTTCTGAATGTTTCAAGTTAAAAATCCTGATGCAGTGACCAGTTTGCAAGTTGAAAATTTAAAAATAAATGCCACTTTCTATACAGCAATGTTTTCAAGGAATTGACGTTTAATCATATGTATTTATTTCATTAAAAAAATCTTTTAGCCACATCTTATGTTACCTCATTCTGTTATTAGTTGTACTCACATAAAGTAAGATATCATAAAATGAACTGTCACATTAATAACGCTTTTTAAAATAAATATAAACTTTATATAGAGATTATAAATTTTAATAAATATAAATAAAAGGACTTTAAAAATAAAGTCCATTTTTTAATGTATAACTGATAAGGACCTGACTTTGATTGAATTTGAATCCTATATTTACGTTCATATTCTATCTCTAAATACCACGCTCTAAATAACTGAGTTGCAGGGCAATAGACTGAATAGCTAAAAAATGAAGATATTAGTCAATTGCTTGGTCTGTATAATGGTAAGCAGATTTGGTATTGATGATGGATGATTTTCTCAGTGATAGCTAAATATTCTGTTCTACTGAAGTTTAGGATTTAAGTTTCAGTTGGCCCCTTTGTTGCTCTTAAACACATTGTATACTGATAACCAGCACGAAGGACCAGCTGTCCTTTCTAGACCTCAACAGAATGATAAAGTACAAAACTCTGTTAGTGAACATTTTTAGGTGTACCTTGGAACACTGGTTCTGGAACACGTGTATGTATCCTAGTCACTTTGTTCCTCAAATGTGTAATGAGACTTGTGAAAATATATCTAAATGAATTAATTCATGGGAAATAAATTATTGAAACATTTGTTTTAGCACATTTTGCATGTGTGGTATTACCACAACCAGAACAACAGCTCTGCTGGTAATGGTAAAGATCTACAATAAAGACTATTGGGTTTTTATTGTTGTTAATAATTTATCTGACTTTAACAAGGTAAGCCAAGGTTTCTTGGGTATGGAATCCAAAAGTATTACTGTTTAGTTTTCAGTTGGGTGAGTGTTGGAAATTAGTAGAAAAGAAGATTTGGTCCCACATCAGAGGAAATCCTGAGCTGTGTTTTGATTTGGATGCTTTGGTGTAAAGAATATGAATTTGGGGGTTCAGTGTACAATTTGGCTAATTACAAGACTATTGCTCTCTGAAGATTGGCAGAAAAAAATCAAGATGTTTGAAGCAGGTAATGTAATTAGTGTTCATTTGAATTGGCCATCCCAGAGGAGAAATATTACAGGTTTTATTTGTTTGTTTGTTTTAGCAATAAGTAAAAACATGATAATGTTTTAGTAATAAAATTCATATAACTACCAAGGGGCGGCAAGATTTCAGTTTAAAAGCATTTCATGTTGAAAAAATGATTTTGTTCACTGCAAAGTAGAAGTGATATAGAAGAAAAATTATCTCCTATTGTAGCTTTGCTCTGATAAACCAGGAACAGGTGGGAATTAGTCAACTGAGACCTTTTGTGGTTCCCTTTAGAGTGGTAACATAGACCGTCACTATATTGGAATAGCATTGGAATATTGGAAATGCTATTAACGATCATAAAGAAAGCTTCTAATAAGGTTGAAAAAAGGGAAGGGGGTGCAGGGCTCTGCATGCTGATCTCACTTCCCCTGTTTTGTCTGAGAGGTCTCTGTAACCATGTCTCATTTAGTCTCATCCATCCAGTGAACATTTAGATTTTCTTTCACTTCTGGTTGTATACATTCTTTTTCCTTAGCCAGTTTTAACTCTTCATCTTCTGTTATTTAGCATGTTGTTATATAGTTCTTTAAAGCACATTAGAACATAATTGTTAACAGAATTATTTTTAATAATACAGTTTATAGTTAATAAAGCTATCATAATGGAAATTTAGGGAGAAATGTTTTGATTATATATCCTTAAAGGAGGGAAATAATGTAGAATATTATGGTTGTAAATGGGATAAATATATCTGCTTATGGATAAGAAGTAGAAGGAAATAAGAAATAAATTGCTCTCTATTAGGATGGGATATTGTGCAATTAAAAGTTCTGAAAATAGAAACTATCCAAACGATATGTTTTCAAATCTTAAAAATGAAAAAAAATGTATGAACTAATTTTGTGCTACAAATGTGTCTCAACTGCCTCTTTAAATTTAGAATAAATTTAATAGTTATTTTTAGAGAAAATGAAAAATTTTCATACCACTGTTAGGAACTAATTTAGGCAAATAAGACTTTCATCAGATGGAAATTTAATGTTACTTTTGTCTTGATACAGATATTTTAGAGGTAATTATGTGTTCATAATTCTAGCCCATGTTCTCTGGCAAATTTTAGGAGTCTAATGTTGTACTTAGTAATCCAATGACTATACCACCCCTCTCTGGGAAGAAAAAAAAAAATTGAAGTGCATCTACTTGTATTTGGAGAATTACACTTAACTTACTTTGTAATGCCATGTGGGGCTAAGTCATTTAAAACATGGGCAACTGGGTGGCTAGTTGGTTGAGCGACTGCCTTCAGCAGGGGTCATGGTTTCAAGATCCTGGGATTGAGCCCCGCTTTGGGCTCCTTGCTCCTCGGGGAGCCTGCTTCCTCTCTCGCTCTGCCTGCCACTCCTCCTGCTTGTGCTCTCTCTCTCTCTCTCTCTGTGTCAAATGAATAAATAAAATCTTTTAATAAATAAATGATAAAAATAAATAAATCCTTTAAAACAAATTTTTTTTCTTCATATTTGAATCTGAGCAGTTCAGCAGCAAGGAGATTTGGTAAAGCCTAGGTGATGCTTATGACTTAGAAAGAAAGACATATTAATTTCTGAAGTGACATAATGTTTTGTCATCATTCTTGGTATTTGCCGTGTGTTTGGTTTTCTGTTTTTTGTTTTGTTTTGTTTTGTTTTGTTTTTTGCATTTTTTTAACTTCTGTTTGGCTCTAAATCCTAAAAGAGACAAATAAAAATCTTTAAATGTGACCATATATTTGGGAGTAGTATATAATAAGATATTAAATTTTACATGATGATCCAAATGTTTTCTTGGGAGGTAGAAGATGGAGTCAAGCTGTCCTTGAAAAATCAAAAACGTCTTCACAGAATCAGTTTTATTTGAGCAAGATCGTGAAAATTAGTTTATCTCTGAAATTAACTGAAGGGAAGAGAGAAGCACTTTCTTTCAGTTTCTCTTTATTTATTCATACTCTTTCTACTTCAAAAAGTGGAGATAATTTGTGTCAAAAGAAAACATATAAATAAATTGCATAAAAGAATACATATACTGTAGAGAAAAGATACAGAAACTTAGGCCGTGAACATGTATTGGAATTGAATATAAACATATATCTCAATTTCCTAGAAGAAAGGTAAAAAGGATAGTGAATTGAATTTCATAATTGTTACATATTAATCAGTAAAAAAAATGCACAGCTTCTTCTCAGTATACTTTAGCAAAATTTATCATATGGCTTGTTTTTATTTGGAGCAGTAAACAATATGAAACCATGTGATAGTTTTGATGTCATTAGGAGATGCAAATATATTCTCAGTATATGATTATTTATATTAACCCTCTGTAAAAGCCAAGGACATAATAATAAATGCCCACAATTTCTATAATGTCATTTCAAAAGATCTAACCAAGTGAAATTCAAGGAAGATATTTGGGGATTTCACTTACAATACAATAGAGCTAAAAACTAATTGAGAGCAATGGACAGTTAACTCGGTCCATAGATTGATTTTCTCAAATATATCAAATGGGTTTTAGTAAGGGCTGGATGGTAATCAATTTTAGATTGAATGCTAAAATGAGCTACTGGAGTAGAGATATCATTTATCCTTTGTAATAAAGAAACTTAAGACAAATAATGTTACAGGGCAAAGTAGACTATTTGTTCACTATTTTTATTCTACCTGCTTCCTCCAAAATGATTCCAGGGGGTTTGCAATAAAAGCAATTATTTAGTTATGCCAACAACTTAGAAATAAAGTAAGCATGTCAATTAATGTAGGTATTAATTAAAAGAAGTTCATTTTTTTTTAAAAAATATGTTTTTGGTACAGTCATGTAGGCATTCATTAATTTATTCATTCATTCAATATAAACTGAGCAATATTATGTATCAGTTCTATTAGTTATTTCGGATAGTGTGAAAAACATAATAGGCGTGCTCCCTGCCATCCAGTATATTACTAGCCATTAGGGAAGAGAGAAATTAAATTATATATTTATACAAATGATATCTTTTGCATAGATAACAACTTAATGCAATATCAACTTTCTTTACAATTACCTCAATGATAAGTACTAGAGAAATGACAAGTGCTAACTTATTCTAGACTCTCAGAAAAGGTTTCTCAAAAGAAGTGACATTCAGGTTTTGATTTCTTATATTCTACTGAGAAAACCCTTGTCAAAATTTCCAAGGACCCCCAGTATGTTAATTCCACTGACCACTTCTCTGTTCCTATCTTACTTGATCTCTCCATAGCATAGGAGACAGTTAACTAGTCCTTCTTAACATGCTTGTTTCTTGGCATCATCCCAGGGTTACTTCCGTTCTCACTGTCTGCTCCTTCTCATCCTCCTTCCCTCCTTCCCCTCGTACCTCATTTCTAAATGTTGAAATGCTATTAAGCAGAATTTTTGGCTCCCTTTCTTTTCCTCTTTTCAGTGTCTCCCTAGGGGTCTTTATGCAATGCTCTAAATCTCTAAATACTATCTCTTTGTGAGTGATTTCCAAAACTGTATCTTCAGGACTGACTATTCCTCAAAACTTCAGACTTATATACTTCTTTAAAAAAAAAAAAAAGATTTTATTATTTATTTAAGAGAGAGAGTGTGTGAGCACACATGAGCTGTGGGGTGGGGGTAGGGGGTAGAAGGAGAAGCAGACTCCCTGCTGAGCAGGGAGCCTGATGTGGTGCTGGACTCTAGGACCCTGAGATCATGACCTAAGCCAAAGGCAGATGCTTAACCTGCCTAGCCACTCAGGTGCCCCCAGGTTTATATACTTTTGCTTATCAACATCTCCATGGGACTATCTAACGAATATTTCAACTTTAGTGGCTAAAACATGTTGATTTTCATAGGTAGGTATTTCATTATCTTCCACATCTAGATTATTATAAGAATTGCAACAATAGCAATAATAATAGTAGCCACATTCATTGAGGATTTATTATATTCCAAAAGCTGTTTTAAGCAGTCTATATTAATTGCATTATTAGATTTCTGCAATAGCCCTGTGAGGTAGCGTTGTTATTTCCCCAGTTTTGTAAGTGCAGAAACACATGAGTAGAGAGGTTAAGTGCCTTATTTGCAGTCATACAGGTCAAATGGCATTAAGTGCTGGAGCCAGACTCCTAACCAGGCAGTCTTCTCTTCAACACAGCTCTGTACTGATGGCATTGGCACTGCCATCCATCTGGATGATCAAGTAAAAACTCTGTAGCTGTTCCCTGGTTTGTCTCTCCTCTATGATCAGCAAGCAGTTCAGCTTCTCTTACTCGATTATTCCAACATACATCCTGGATCTGTCTCCTTCTTTCCATGCCCCCCTTTACCAAACTAAGCTGAGTCTCCCTGAACCTCTTCTGTTATTTTCCTCTTTCATTTTTGCTCCATGCCATTCTCCATACAGCAAAATCAGATTATCTTTTTACAATATAAATTATACCAGCTCACTTTTCTGCTCACCACACTCCAGTGGCTTTCCATTAGTCACTTCAAATAAAAATTCAAACTCCTTCCCTGACCTATATAACAAAACCTTTCATAAATCTGTATCATGTATCTTTATCTCTTTGTGTCTATTCCTCTTGTCTGTATCTTGGTTCATCTCAAAATGCTCTTCCTCTAAGTTCCAGCCATCTTTTGTTCTTTATACACACCAAACTCATTCTCATTTTAGATATGTTATACACTTGCTGTTCCTTCTGCCTGCCACAGAGCTGTGTTGGGACTTGTTCCTACTATTCTGATCTTGACTTGAATGTCTTTTCTAAGAGCAACCATCCATAGTCAACCAGTCTAACAAGAGACACCATGTCACAAGTCATATCCTTTTTAAAATTGTTTGTATTACATTGATCATAGCTGATTATTTCCTTTTATATTTGGATTGTTTGATTTATTATTGTCTGGCTCTCCAAACCCTAAAATATTCCCTGACACAGAGATTTGCTCAGAAAATATTTATTGAATGGATTTGATGTGAATCTGAAGAGTCAGTAAGTAATAATCCAATGTGGTCATTGAGTGGAGGGTGAGGCTGAGTTTTAGGCAGAGAGGAAAATCTGGGTCAAAGCCAGAGAAAGAGAGAAGTTTGGTGTGTTGAAGGAGCCGAACAAACCCAGCCAGAATGCTTGGACTAAGGGATAAGCGATGTCACATAAGGTGGAAAAGAGGCAGCAGGCCATGCAGAATCTCGTTAAGTATGTAGGACTTCTAAGAACAATGAGAAATAATGATAGAACATTGAGCAGATAAGTGACATATTTAGATTCCCATTTCAAAAAGTGTGTTGAGCAGGCCGAGAACTTGGTCAGTGTTGACAATCTGCTATGAATACAAAAAACATGGCTTGTGCCTCACTAAAGTGAGATGCTTGGTAAAGTCAGTGAATAAGGCAGATACTTTGCTTACAGAAGATTGAGGGACCAGCTGAGTCTTGGCTGACTAAGGTGAGTATGGGAATCTGTCTTTTATGCAAAAAGCAATGTAGAAATTTTGCCAATAATGGAATGAATGATAATGGAATGAATCAAACCAGCATTTTGCATTTTTACCACAGCTGCTTATTTAAATGACTTATTTTGCTTTTAATTACCTTACATCTTTTAATAATGGAATGAATCAAACCAGTATTATGGAGAGCTCTTTTGAATTCCTGTTCTGAAGGAGTGTGAATCAATATGATCTGTATTATTTCAGAGACTGGCCAATATAAGAAACCACAATAAATTACTGAATTGTGATATCTCTTTATTTGTCTTTCCATGTTATTAATATAAATTTATTTAAGCTCTTAGTTGTCCTAAAAAGGAGTTTTGTTTGTTTTTATTAGTTTGTGGAGGAAGTTGGGAGTATGTGGTTTATGATTTTCTTGAGGTATTAAGATCAGTCATTTGGAATAAGACCTCAGAACATAGAAGAAAAATTTCCTTCATTCCTAGTCAAGGTGTTCTTCTGGATCCAGAATTAGACAACTCTTTTCCAGCATTCAAAAGTCTGCAACTAACAAACCATAAACAAAAAGATGTTTAGTTTCCTTTTCAGAGCAAAAGTCATCATCTTAACGCAGTCTTTCATTCATTCATTCATGAACTCACAGGCACTTGGTAAGTGCCCACTATAGGTTCCCATTAGTTTGGTGGGGGGAGGAGTGGTCTGTACTCAAAGTGTAAAAAACAAAACAAAACAAAAATTGGACTCAATCCTTCCTCTCTGGAGGAATATTCACATAAGGAATATTGACATAAGACAAATCAACAAAACTATTAGTACAAATTTTGGTAAGTTGTGTTTCCAAAAAGATCAGAGTGTTGAGAGAATATTTGTGGAGGTAAAATGTAGAATGAATCCCTCAGGAAACGTTTCTTTGCATAGTTGTGGTTTTTGTTTTTTGTTTTTTTCCCCATGCATTTACAAAGTTAAATATTAAAAAGCAGATAAAATATTTTGAAATAGTTTTAAAAGATGCAAGATTAGAAGCCAAATAAGCTATTTAAACAAGCAGCTGTGGTAAAAATGCAAAAACCCAAACAAGCAAACAGACCACCCACAAACAACCAGGCACAATTCTCTATTTGAATTTAATGAGCAAAACTGGTTTGTAAAATACACATGCACAGGGAAAGGATCCCAGAGGATCCCAGAGGAAGAGCCCTTCACTACTGGATCTATCGAATGAGAATATAGCTATCGGGCTTTCTAGAGACATATGAAGGTTTTTGCCCTCACCTGTCCTATGTTGCCTAGAAGAGCCATGCAGTGTCATAAGTTAGTAGCAAAACTGATTTTTTTTTTTTTTTCTTAGTGGAGATACAAATATCTTCTTCACTCAGTGTCAGGTTTTTTCCAGTGTGTTCCAAACCAAGTGAGGGCTTGCATTTTGCTTTTTAGCTTAATTTGCGTTCAGAGGATCCTTTCCTCCCTCTGATGATTCCTCAATAAAAAATCAAAGCCATATTGTCCCCACCTTCCCATGACCTAGTACCATGATCCTTGATATTCCATCCACTTTTCACTACTTTGCCTTAGAAAATATACTGCAATTTCATCTGCCAGGACACCTTGTAATGTCTTTCTCTTTCTAAAGTTCTTCCTTGAATAATTTACTCTTATAAACATTTGAATATTTTTCCTTTTTCCTTTGTCGTTCTATTTTTAATTGACACAGTTCAATTAAAAAAAAAAAAAGCCTTATATCTGTCTCCTTTTTTCCTGATTCCCGTTGCTACTAACTACTCACCTTGGTTACCAGGTTTTCTGGCTGACGCCTGAGCCTCCAGACCTAAACTTACATGCCAGATTACCTTAAAAATAACTTTAAAAACATAACAGAACACCAACTTTTCTTTAGTTTTTCTCTGCCCTGTATCTCTAAATATTTCTCACCAACTCTGGGACCCGTTCCAGATTTTCCTGCCATTTTAGGTCTGCTGAAGTATGTTGCTTCTCTTAGCAAACTGTATCTTCTAATAGTTTCCGGAAAGTCCCTTACAATCAAGCCAGGCTAGCCTTAGCCTCCTTGCTGCCTACCAGGATCATTTCCAACTGCTTGCTTGCCAGATATACCCACCTTGTCCAATCTACATAGCTCAGCTATTGCCCTTCCTTCTACAAAATTACCTCAAGCTGGATTGATCTATCTCTTCAATCTATCTCCATAGCTTAGGCAGTCTGCCCTTCACTTTGGCATGCATAAAACCAACTCCATTTGTTATTTTGTGTGTGTTAACATTGTAGATGCCTTGCCACCCAAACTAGAAATAAATAAAAAATAAATACAAACGTGGTTTTCCAGTTTCCTCAAGACTGGCACAGTGCTCTGCCTACCTAATTCAAAAGTCATTAATAAGCATGCAAGTTAATTCACTTTGTCCTATTCTTAGCATATGCATGTCCTAGGATAGAGAGTAGGTACAAAGAGTAACTGATAGTGGAGAATGTGTGTGGTAAAGAGTACTAACTATGTGCATGCCAGGCCTCATGCGTAGTCTCACATCCAATCCCACATAGAAGAGATAAGGTCTTGTTAATGGTAGCAACACTTGGCCCCCAATAACAGTAGCACAAAAAGCCCTCAATCCTCTGGACAAATGCCTTGGACACTGGATCTGTAATGCATGACAACAGTAATTTATTTTAAGCCGAGTAGTGATTTCTGAATTTATAATACCTTAATAATTTGCATTATTCTGTTTCTTGTGTAGCATATGAATGAAAATGTTGGTTCTTATGAGCATTAGATAAACATGAAAATAGTGATGAAAGACAAGTCTTTGAATTAAAATATATATAATATTAAAGAAAGGATAACTATTGACTCTATGTATTGAAAGCTATTTTTAAACTCAGTTTAAGGTTGTTCCTTTTGCAAAATCAAGGGAAAAGCAATTTTGCAGTTTCTTTAATTTTGCCTTTTGATACTTCACCTGTTTGAATTTAATTACAGGTGCTCAATTATCGCCTACAAACAGAGGTTGGAGTGACAGATCTTATACTGGCTATTGATCACTCACATACCCACCCATTTTATCTAACAGAACAATGAGGACTATAGATTTAATTTTTTTTCTTAGAAAAATTTTCCAGGGGCACCTGGGTGGCTCAAAGGGATAAGCCTCTGCCTTCAGCTCAGGTCATAATCTCAGGGTCCTGGGATGGAGCCCCGCAACACATCAGGCTCTCTGCTCAGCAGGGAGCCTGCTTCCCTCTCTCTCTGCCCGCCTCTCTGCCTACCTGTGATCTCTCTCTCTCTCTGTCAAATAAATAAATAAAATCTTTAAAAAAAAGAAAAATTTCCAAATACAAGACAGGTTGTTTTTCTCAACAAAGTCACCATTTAGAAACTTCTCTGAAGAGCTGAGGCATATTCCTGAGGAGACATATCCAAGAGAAATATTAATTTCTGTCCTCATATTTGCTAGCTTTTTGCATTTGAGCTTTGCAAAGTGATACCTTTTCTAGAAGACTCAGTTTGCTTAGGAGACTATGTAACATACTGAAACAAAAGTAAGTTATTAAAAAAAGATTTGTGTTAATATTATTATAATTTGCAGCATTTTTTTCTGGCAGAAAAGATATGTAATGATTTTTGTCATTTAATTTTGCTAGACTTAAGTTTTTTGACTTTGAATGAAAATAAGCTTTAAGAAATATACATCATTCCCTTTGAACATAAAGAGATTGCTTAACTAGATAGTGTTTTCCCTTGAAATATACCACAGTTGAATCTGTTTAAAGTCAATAAGAAATATGTTTTTCAGAGTGTATTTTTGACCCTTCTGTTTTAAAGCCAATCTGTAATATTTACTGAAGCAGACAGTTTATAGTCTATACTTCATATTTGGGTTTATTTTCTAGAAGATCTTTAAAGTGACATCCGGCATGTGTAACTTTTCCCTAGTCCCAGGCTATTCTGCATTCAAGTGAGTACTATCCACATATTTTCTTACTATTTTGTCATAATTCATATAATTGTGATATTTAGAAAGGTAATTAACTACATATTTAATAAACACATATTTTTACCCTTCCATTTTCCAGAAAGTATTTGTGCAGTTATGAGAGTATATATAATAAAATTACAATAAAAATGAATCAAGTCTAGGGGACAATTATAAAAATAGAATTCTATGATGAAATGCTTAAAAGTAAGCAGCCAAAATCCTGTTGTTTAAGTTTAGTCATGCATCATATGTAGGTGTGCTCTATTTACCTGCAATCACCTACCCTTGAGTTGCCTCTTCTCTGCTTGTTGCTGGATCTCTTAGATTGAGAGCAGGTGGGGGCAGGGGAGATTGAAAATAAAGCCATGTAGAGAGATGGATTTTCATGTTATGTATGTATTCTACTGGTAAATTTTCTCCAATTGGATATTTGTTTTGTATGAGAAAACTACCACTTATTTTACTTTGTTAATCCATTAGTACAGAAAGACTGAGTTAGTGGGTTTTCATAAAAAAAGAGCTTTTCTGTGGCTCGCTGAGTTCATCTGCTATTTTTAAAAGGAGAGGATAATTTACGAGTTCTCTTTTTAAAAATGTAATCATATGATCAAGAGCCCGAATTTGCTCTTTTCTGTCACTCTCTTAAAAAGATCAACTTGCTTTATTCTTCTTTTCTCTTTCCTGTCTTTTGCTTTTGATCCAGTTTTTACATAGAAGCAAAAAATCTATTTTTCTGAAATAGAATTAAAATTGGATAATTATAATGTAATATCATGGGGGTTAACTCTATATGTCAGTCATTACAGTAAACTCTATAAATACCAATAAAAATATCTTCACCTTATGTTAAATTTGTGTGTATATGTATACTTTTTATAGGTTAAAAAATTGATCTGTTATTCTAGTCTTGAATCTTACAAAATTTATAGACCTAATCTTTATTCCTTTTAGAAACCTTCCTATTCACTTCTTTGCTTCTGGGCCAGATGTCCAATAGAAATTTAATGCAGTCATACATATAATTTTAAATTTTATAGTGGCCACATTAAGGAAAAGTAAATAGAAAGACAAAAATAATTTAAAAATTATTTTATTTAGCCTAATATTCCATTCAGCCAAAATGTCATCATTTTAGATGGAATTGACAAAATTATTAAAGGGACATTATGCATTTTTCACTCATTAAAATACTTTTATACTTATAGAACATCTTAATTCAAGTGCTACATTTCCAAAAGAATAAAATCTTCCTGCAAAAATAATACAGTTGTGTCAGAAAACAATGGTTAACACTGCTTCACTTTTAAAATTTTAAGTCAACTAAAATAAAATAAAAATACAGTTCTTCCATAAAGCAAGTACTCAGTAATCTAATCCGGAGTTTACTGGACAGTACAGGTCCAGACTCTAGCTACTTTACCTTTTTTATTATATACCAGTTAGGTGAATTTTTGAAGCAAGAATCCTCATGAATATATCTATAATTATATTCCATATACCATGGTATTAATGGGTTATATATTATAAAAGTACACAGAAGATGCAAATTTTGAAGGTAAAACAGCACTTTAAATAATGGTTATCTTATTCATCTTTTTAAATCTTTTTTATTGAACTAAAGTTGACACATAACGTTATATTAGTTTTGGGTATTTATTCATTCTTTTAAACACATCTTTTTAATTTAAAGCTATACGCTTAAATAGGCCTTATTATTTTTAAGATATTAGTTTTACATTTTGTTATCCAGAGATTTGGAAGGCTGTTTCTAAGATCATTTAATGTTTAGTTTTAATGACAGAGCTAAAAGAAAATGATTTAGAAAGACACCAAAGTACACATTTCAGGAGAAGTTCAATATTATCATAATATATTTTAAACCATATAATAGTCTTCTTGACAGTTCTGAAGACTAAGTTCTTGTCAGATAGGATTAAATTGTCATGGTTTCCACCTTAGAAGTTGGTTTTGAGCTCATTCTTAACAGAATCACACACAAAAAGTTTCAGCTTTGTCCTTTTTGTGACTTATTTGCAGGAATCCTTTGAAGCCACTGCTCCCCTCCCCGCCATGACTGCTAGTGTTATTAAAATTAGATAACATAAATGTTACATCTATCTGAGCTGGCTCATGTAATCTGCAACATGCCTTACAACAATGAAATGAACACCTCAATAAGTCTAGTTATTTTCATCATATTATTGACTATATTCCCCAGGATGTACATTACATCCCCATGACTTATTTATTTGATAAGTGGAAGTTTGTATTTCTTTATCTCCTTCACTCATGTCATCTCCCCCAATCTTTCTCCCCACTGATACATCAATTTGCTCTCTGTATCTATGACTGTAGGTTTTATTTTGTTTTGTTGGTTTGTTTTGTTTTTAGATTCCACATATAAGTGAAATCATGTAGTATTTGTCTTTCTCTGTCTGACTTATTTCACTTAACATTAATACCCCTAAAACTAATCCATGTTGTGGAAAATGATGAGATTTCATTCCTTTTTATGGCTGAGTAGTATCCCATTGCATATATGTAAAAATTCTTTTTACTCATTCATCTATCAGTGGGCACTTCAGTTGCTTCCATACCGTGGCTTTGAAAATAATACTGCAGTAAACACAGGAGTACATATATCTTTTTGAATTAATGTTTTTATTTTCTTTGGATAAATAGGAGTAGAATTGCTGGCTCATATGATAATTCTATTTTTAATTTTTTGAGGAACCTCTATACTGTTTTCTGTAAGAGCTGCAAGAGTTTACGTTCCTACCAACAGTGCATGAGGCTTCCCTTTTCTATATGTTCTCAACAACAGTTATCATTTGTGTCTTTTTGACAATGACCATCCATTCATATAAGGTGATATCCCATTATGTTTTTTATTTTTATTTCCCTCAAGATTAGTAATGTTGTGAAGCTTTTCACGTGCCTCCTGGACATTTGTATGCCTTCTTTGGAAAAATGTCTGTTTAGGTCCTCTGCCCATTTTGTAATCAGATTATTTGTTTGTTTGTTTTTTGTTATTGAGTTGTATGAGCTTTTTATATATTTTATTAACCCCTTATTGGATCTATGATCTGCAAATATCTTCTCTTATTCAATAGATTGCCTTTTTATTTTGTTGATGGAGTTTCCTTGGCCATCCAGAAGCTTTTTTGTTTGATGTACTTCCGTTTGTTTATTTTTGCGTGTGTTGCCTTAACTTTGGAGTCAGTTCCAAAAAGCATCTCTAAGGCCAATATTAAGGAGCTTACTGCCTATGTTTTCTTCTAGAAGTTTTATGGTTTCAGATCTTAAATTCAGGTCTTTAATCCATTTTGAGATAATTTTTTATAAGGTATAAGATACTGGTTCATTTTCATTCTTTTGCAGGTAGCTGTTTTGTTTTCCAAAAACATTTATTAGAAGACAGTTGTGTTTACCACAACACCATTTATTTAAGACTTTGTCACTTTCCCATTGTATGTTTTTGGTTCAATTTTCATAAATGACTTGACCTTATATGCATGGGTTTATTTTTGGATTGTCTAATATGTTCTGTTGATCTATGTGTCCTTTTGATGCAAAAACCTACTATTTTGATGACTATAACTTTGTAGCATCTTTGTAAATCCAGGAACACGATACTTCTAATTTTGTTCTTTCTTACGATCGCTTTCAATGTTCCCTGTCTTTTGTGGTTCCATACAAGTTTTAGAATTATTTGTTCTACTTCTGTGAAAGATGCCATTGAAATTTTTTTTTCCATTGAAATTTTGATAGAGATTGCAATGAATCTGTAGATCATTTTTGGCAGAATAGCTCTTTTAACAATATTAATTCTTCTAATCCATGAGCACAAAATATCTTTTCATTTATTTGTATTTTCCTTCATTTCTTTCATCTATATTTTTATATTTCTCAGTATACATTTTTTTTTAATCTTCTTGGTAAAATTTATTCCTAGGCATTTTATTCTTTTTGATGCAATTCAAAATGGAATTGTTTTTTGGATTTCTCTTTCTGATATGTCATTTTTATTATTTAGAAATACAATATATTTTTATATTAATTAATCCATTTTGTATCCTGCAAAATTACTGAATTTATTTAAAATTATTTATTTAAATAAATTTATTTTAATGGTTTTTTGGTGGAGTATGTAGTGTTTTCTGTGTATAATATCATGCAATCTGTGAATAGTGACAGTTTTACTTCTTGCTTTCCAGTTTGTATGCCTTTTGTTTCTTTTTCTTGCCTAAGTGCTGTGTCTAGCACTTCCAAAAATATGTTGAATATGGGTGATTCCTGTCTTATTTCTGATCTGAGAAGAAAAGCTTTTAGCTTTTTATTTTTAAATATGATATCAGCTATGGATTTGTAATATATAAGCTTTATCATATTGAAGTACATTCTCTATCCATTTTGTTGAGAGTTTTTATCATAAATGGATGCTGAATTTTATTAAATGCTTTTTCTGTATCTATTGAAATGAACATATGGTTTTTTCTTTAATTTTGTTAATGCACTGCATGTATTAATTGATTTGCAAATGCTGAAATCATTCATGCATCCCTGGAATAATCTTGCATCCTTGGAGTGTTCCTTTTCATGTATTACTGAATTTTGTTGGCTAAAATTTTGCTGAGGATTTTTGCATCTTTGATCATTACGAATATTGGCCTGTAACTTTCCTGTCTGTGTGGGGAACTAATCTGGTTTTGGTATCAGGGTAATGCTGGCCTCATAAAATGAGTTTAGGAGCATTCTCTTTTCCTCAATTTCTTTCTGGAAGAATTTGAGAAGGACAAGTATTATACCTTCTTTGAATGGTTAGTAGAATTTACCAGTGAAGCTGTCTGGTCCTGAACTTTGGTTTGTTGGAAAGTGTTTGATTACTGATTCAATTTCCTTATTGGTCTGTCTATTCAGGTTTTTACTTCTTTCTGATTCAGTCTTAGAACACTGTATATTTCCATAAACTCATCCATTTCCTCTAGGTTGTCCAGTTCGTTGGTGTATATTTGCTCATAGCAGTCTTTTATAATCCTTTGTGTTTCATTTCTGATTTTATATATTTGAGCTTTCTTTTTTTCTTAGTGAGTCAAACTAAATGTTTGTCAATTTGTTTATTTTTTCAAAGAGCCGGTTCTTAGTTTCATTGATTTTTTTTCTACTGTCCTTTTAGTCTTGTCATTTCTTTCTACTCTGATCTTTATTATTTCCTTCTAGTATTTCTGGGCTTCATTTGTTCTGCTTTCTCTAGTTCCTTTAGGTGTAAAGTTAGATTGAGTTTTTCTTGCTCTTTGAGTTAGGCCTATGTTGCTAGGTACTCTGTATCCCATTGATTTTGGCACATCTTTCTTTCTGTTTTTATTTGTCTTTACTTATTTTAAATTTTCCTTTTGATTTTTTCAGTGACCCAATAGTTGTTGGGTAGCATGTTATTTAATTTCTACATACTTGTGAACTTTCAGCTCTTTCCTTTCATTTGTTTTATAATTTCATATGTTTGTGTTCAGAAAAGATGCTTGATATGACTTCAGTCTTCTTGAACATATTGAGACTTGTTTTGTGGCCTAACATGTAATCTATCCTGGAGAATGTTCCATGTACACTTGAGAAGAATATGTATTTTGCTGCTTTTGAATAGAATGTTCTGTATGTATTAAGTCCATCTAATCTAATTTGTCATTTAAGGTCAATGTTTTCTTATCGATTTTCTGTCTTGATGATCTATCATTATGTAAGTGAAATATTAAATCCCCTAGTATTATAGTGTTACTGTTAGTTTATAGCTACTCTCTGTTTCTGTCTTCTCTTTTTCTCTTCCTTTGTAATATGCTGTCCTTCTTCAGTGGTGTGTTTAGATTGCTTTCTCACTTTCTTTTGTGTTTTTACTATAAATTTTTGCTTTGTGGTTATTCTGGTGTTCACATATAATATCCCGTGTATATAGCAATCTATTTTAAGTAGATAGTAACTTAAATTTGAACACATTTCAAAATTGTACATTTTTACTCCCCCCACCCACATTTTATATTTTTGGTGTCATATTTTTCCTCTTTTTATTTTATATGTCTCTTAATTGATTATTATAGTTTTAGTTAATTTTACTTCTTTTGTCTTTTAACCTTCATACTTGCTTTATGAGTGACCGCTCCATCACCTTTACTATATATTCACCTTTTCAAGTGAAATTTTCGTTTTTGTGTGTTTTCTTGTTGTTAATTAATACATTTATTTTCAGCTTAAAGAAGTCCATTTAAACATTTTTTGCACGACCAGTTGAGTTTTGATGAACTCCTTTACCTTCAACTTATCTGAAAAAAAATTCTTTATCTCTTCTTCAATTTAAATAATTTGCAGAGTAGAGTGTTCTTGAGTGGAAATGTTTCCTTTTAGAACTTTGAATGTGGCATGCCGCTCTGTTCCAGCCTGCAAAGTTTCTGCTGAAAAATTTGGCAATAGCCTTAGGGACTTCCCTTGGATGCAACAATTTGTCTTTCTCTTGTTTTTAAAATTCTCTCTTTATTTTTAAGTTTTGACATTTTAATTATAATGTGTCTTGGCGTAAATCTCTTTGGGTACAGTTTATTTTGAATGCTCTGGGCTCGAATGCCTGTTTCCTTCCCTGTATTAGGGAAGTTTTCAGCCATTATTTCTTTAAGTTAGATTTCTACACTTTTCTCCTTCTGGGATCCTTATAATGAGAATGTTATTCTGCTTGATATTTTCTATTGGTGTGTTAAATCATCTTTAATTTTTGTTTGTTTGTTTTTTCATTCTTTTTTTTTTTTTTTTTTTTTTTTTTTTTTTTTTTTTTTTTTTTTTTTTTTTTTTTTTTTTTTTTTTTTTTTTTTTTTTTTTTTTTTTTTTTTTTTTTTTTTTTTTTTTTTTTTTTTTTTTTTTTTTTTTTTTTTTTTTTTTTTTTTTTTTTTTTTTTTTTTTTTTTTTTTTTTTTTTTTTTTTTTTTTTTTTT